>JAQGBX010000697.1:0-31607 GCA_034698745.1 Megaphyllum sjaelandicum | reverse complement strand
TTGGTCAGGGAATTTTGGATTTTAGTCAGGGAAAAGTCAGGGAAATTGAAAACGAAAATTTTGTGGCCACCCTGATACTGTATTTTCAGATCAATTTGTCGAATAACGAGGAATGTGAAATTCGCATTATTAAATTTTCCAAGCGTTGATTTTTAAATTAATTAATTTTAAAAACTGCCATCAAAAGGATCAATAGGTGAAACAAGTTAAAAAAAAAATTAAGTTTGAGTATTCAATTCATCTAAAATTTACTCCTTGGACCAAACTTTAAAAAAAGAAGTTACAATGTCTAGTCAGTTATTCACATTCATTATCTATAAACAAAAACTGAAAATATTTAATGGGTGACTAAAACTATCTTCGAAAATTCCCATAGTGAACGGATCACAGTACTGGTAGAAACTTAACTAGGTTTTTGATATATTTTTAATTGAAGATGAACGGCAGAGTTCTTTTGAATGTCGCGTCGATGAATAAAAGTAAAAATTAAGTTGATACAAAATCTCGAGTTGGTCACGAGAGCTTTTAATCGTCCGTTACACTCGTAAGTGAATGGTGCACTTGGCTTAAAAGCTTATCAAATTATCTGTCATCCGAGTGATAAGCGCAGAGCTATGTACGAAATGTCATTGATTCATCCGAAAACATTGTTTACATTTAGAAAAAAATCACAATGGGAGAATTTGTGTTAAAAGTTCACGGGATGTCACCCCACATTATGGCACCATAGAGCAGTCATCAATCCCCAAGTTCATTAAATCATGATTATTTCACATGGCTGCCCACGTGATATCCGAACGTTTGTTTCCGTTAACTGTTATACATTACACCTTACTAACAAAACAACTGAATTGTGTAGATTATAAAACGAAGGTGATCATGAACTGCTAATTCAGTTGACAATTAAGGATAACTTTCATATCCATTGTTTAGCTTTTAGCATTAAATGACACAACTGACAGATATCGATGACACTAGCCAGGTGTATCATGACGACACTCTTGATATGGATTTAATAATACAGCACAAACAGTATGACATAGGGTCAAATAATGTTTTCAACGAGCATTTTGTCAATGATTTCTAGTTCCGTGTTTGTATTATTCCCACAAGACTACCCGACGTTGCAATGATGTGACACTATGACGCATCTTTAAGGTAACGAGAAATTCTTACCTAGGTGGCGCCCAATCGTGTTTGGTGCAGTCCAATAAGGTCCCAACATAGGTCTTTCCTCGCCACGTCACGTTCACGACGAGAACACCTGACATTCGAGAAATACAAAAATTATGAGAAAAAAAAACATTCCATAAAATCCTCTCCAAACATTTTCATCCGCTGGAATTTCAACGCACCTCCTTCCGTTTCCTGCCACACAATTCCTTCCAGTGTGACCGTCGTTCCGGGTTCGCAAGGCCCTAAGCATTCAGGTTCTGTAATGGTCCCAACACTCGTGCCCACGCACACATCGTGCATTTCCGGGAGCTTCGGTGACGTACTCCTCTCCACCTGTCAACAACAAAGGAAAAAACGTGAGATGACGTGCTGAACTTCCGGTTTGTACGAGAGAAAAAAAAAACGCGAATTGAAAGCAAACAACTTTGTTTGTCAGTATGAGTTAAAAGTGGAACAGATTGGAAATGTTTTTGACTGATTGCAGTTTCCGATTAAAACCAACATGTCAACGCAGATTTCGCCTTGTTTTTTTTATCAAGATGATGTAACAGGCAGATTTATCTAAAAGAAAATCTCGCAACTCGCAGTTAACATTCCTCGCAGCAACTGAATCAAACATGTAGCAAACATCATCAAATAATAAAAATACAAATGAAATTTCGTCAGATTCACAGACCCGATAAACACCGAATAACTCACCATCAGCGCATGTTTAGTCCATAAATTACAGTATGAGTATCCTCGGCTTAGTGCTACTTCCGTGAAAGGACTTTGTTAACTGATTGCACAGAACAGAAGAAAGAACCATCCAATCGTAAACGGAAAATGAAAACTTTGAGCTTGCAGAAATGCATGACTCGAAGCAACCTATATAACCACAAATGTAGCGGAGGATGTTACGGTCAAACTTGTTGGTGCAATTGGTTGGTGTCCGATATCGGATATCAAAGGAGGCAACGGGCATTGACAATATTCAGAAATGACAGTTGTTGGCAAAGGTCCCGGAGCGCCTGCGATAACTCAATATTTTTTGATTGCCAACCGACTAGATGCATTTTGACAAATTTATCTAGAAACACACAATGTAGAACGATAAATCTGGACAAGCTATGCGTGATCATTAAGCATTTAGCAGACTCCCAAAGAAACTTTTGACGTGCAAGGGCAACGTGTTAATCTTGTTTGGCGAACGAAAGACGTCTGTTTGTTCGTTCACTTAGCGCGAGATTGCGCAAAATTTTCGCAAAATTGAATTAGCGCAACATAGTTCGAGTTATAAAACTATAGGAGGAAAGGACCGACTAAATCGACAACAGTAGGCTATAAATAACGACTATTATTACTTCCTAATTTTGTTGCCACGAAACCACAACCAAGCCCGAGGCTGTCGTCTATCGCTGCTGTAAAGAATTAAGGTTGAGAAAATGAAACTGTAGTTTTTTTTAAAAGCAAGAAGAGGCGACTAAAGCACAGTAAATTCTAACTGCTTAAAGCAAAGATTGTAACCAAGAAAAACTTCAACAATATTGTAAGTTAAGAACCTGGTGTCAAACTATGTGATGTTAAAGACAAATTATCGTTATGTTAAACCATCTTCAATGCATTAAGGTGGGAGCACAGCAAAACTTTTAAAGAAAGAAAGTTACTTACCGACCACTAGCGCCACCCAGCGGGCAAACAATTCGTAATGCTAAAAAATTACCAATTGTTTTTCCGCTGGGTGGCGCTAGTGGTCGGTATAAGCAACTTTCTTACTTTAAAAGTTTTAGACAGTTTTAATTTCCTTGGATGGTTGCTAGTTGTTGATATTTGTGGTTATCTTTTTTTAAAAAAAAAATACAAACTAATCTGAATAGAATTGAGATTCCGACGAGGATGTTGGGACTCAGTACAAAAATAGAACGTTTATGGGATCGCGGAAAAGCATAATTGAAGATGCATTAGGATTTAGTTTTACCTATATGGTCAAAGCACATTACTTTCACTACATGTACATGTATGCAAATTGTTTTGTTACGGATGAAAATTCTGTAATCAAGACAACTCCAGAAACGTCACCAGAGCTGATACGCTTTCTAAATGGTGGCGCCATCTGTTGGCTCAAATCAATCATACACTCGAATGACACGTAGAAGTGGAAAAGATCGTTCGGTAACAAGGCTGTATGTGAAACACATCCGAGCACGACAATCAAAATGCTCGATTTTCTTCAACATCCTTGAAGTTATTGAAGTGTTTTGACCATAAATGAAAAGTTTGCTTTCGAAGCGCTGCTATATATCCGACTATTTTGTAAAACAGCAAATTGAACATTGAGGCCAACATGGTTGCGATTTAAGAGAGCGCTTGAAAACGCCTTCCTACATGAATTAATAATATCCCGTGTGACCCATTTAGCGCCTGGTGTAATTGCCGATAATGACAGTTTGGGATCAGGCATTTGAAATGTATGTCTCCAGGAAACGCCGTGCGTATAGTACGTGACGTAAGCAACTGAGGAAATCAATACCACCCTCATTTGTTCCTTTGTTTGGAAAAAGTACTTAAGCGCAAACCAAATGAGCATTGTCAGATCGACAATTGCATGCATGTACTTCCAACAATTACCTTTTAGATTAAAACATTGCCGAAAAATTCATTAGAAAATAACTACATGTTCATGTATGCTGATTCGTTACTGATATTTCCAGCAAAGTTAATGGAATCGTTGCTAAGCTCCGCAGAAAGGGATCATCCATAAAGGACGTCCTGTATTTATCCAGGTTTTAAGACACACCCCTCCCCTGTTTATGTACTCCCCCACATGGTCCAGTCCAATTTTGAAAACAGCTTGATGATTACATAAGTAATTTTTGAACATGTTCTTTATAAATTCTTACATTACAAATATTACCATTACATACTGAATATTATAGGGAAAATAGAATTTTCACTTACAAAATACCAAACCACCCAGTTTTAAAGGCCAAAATGAACTCTTCCTCCATACAGGGGCAATTTAAGCACAAAATGACATCCGGACGTCCACTTTCCTTAACACCCCCTCTCTCCCCGCCCAGCCAGTGTCCCATTTTCACATATCCCCCCATTCTGTGGCCGGAAGTTCTTTATGGATGGCCCCAAAGTTGGTCAGATTTTTTTTCAAATTGAAATGTTGCATTGAACTGAGCTACGACAACCAATTCTGGCATAAAGCGAATGATCAACTGATCAATAACAACCTCTTCTGACAAAGCGAATTATTAGCTGATCAATAACAACCCGTTCTGACAAATCGCATGATTAATATCAGCTAATCTATCGACCTGTTTATGGACCTAAACATTTGGAGTTAACCCCGCATGAAGAACAGACCTAACAACCGGTTCTGACAATGAACATGATCGACGACTACAGTAATTTCTAACAACTTTGGCGACCTTTGCTGATTCTTTCGTAAACCTTTCTTGGAACTCTAAAGTCAACTTTGATAACCTCCTCATTCTTTGCTAAATTCGTTGCCAGTGCGCATGTTTGGCAGAATCTGTTAACTTTCATCGTACCAGAATAAATAAATGAGTTGGTGGTAGATTCACTTAGCGACCTTTTTCCAGAAACACATCTTGGGAATTCGAAGGAGTTATTTACTGCACACTGTATCAAGTTCATTTTTCCAATCTCTGGTTTCATGCCTGCCGGACAATGGCCATTACTGGAACTTGTACACTTTATCTTCCAAATGGGCGCGATTACCAGCGAATTGTCATGATCTTTTCTTGGTCTTCTTGGAAGCAACCGCCCACGCCGCCCATCCCGGCATGGCGCCACTGCAGTACATCGTATTACTCAAGTTTTTTTCCTACTTCTCTTCTCATTATTTGCATTGGTAACCCTTTCGAATCTTCTGTCAACGTCCATAAAATCCCATTACTTAAGCAAGAGGCAAAAAAGGGTTGCGCCTGGTGAAAGCCGTCACCACTGTCATTTCCAACCATGGCTAAGTCAATTCGAAATATACGAGCGTGTAAATATGGCGACTGTTTGCCAAACGACCTCACAAAACTAACCCGAACGTTTCTGATTGCTTAGATGTTCAAGCGAACATGTATCTTTGCGGTTGTTGCAAAGTCAAGGGCATTGAGAGCCAGATATGTGTGCCCAATTGCACATATTCGCCAAGACATTCGCCTTGAATGTCTCGAGGAAAGACAATGACAGGTAGCGCTGCTGTAGCGTAGACATGAGTCATTGCTTAGTTTTGTTTGCGCTATTGGCAAACACTTTCGAAAAACACAACGTTAGTATCTACCCAAAGTGAAATTCGAGCATTTGTTTACCTATACACGTATACATTTTCTGGAGAACCCGTATGTATGGAATTATTTCCAAATACGATTCTTACAAATTTATCGTGTAGCGTTTGCTTCACGTATCAAATTACATGTACACTGTACAGTAGCATATATATCTTATCGATATTTCTGTCAGACCATACTCGTATTGATTTTAACGTACATACACGCAATACAAACAAGGCTTATCTTGACAATACGACAGCAATTGATAACAAAATATTATCAATGCAATAATCCGCTTTCCGAGAAGAGAAACCATACAGTTTTTTTTAATCCATCCACGTCCCAATCAAAACATTTACATTTCCTGTTTGTCAAGACCTAATTACGGTGTACAGTATATCCTCAACCAATTTTATTCTCTTGCTCCGTGCGACTGTTGACAGTACATTTGTTCGCCATAAATATTTGCTGCTTATTTATGTTTGCTGCTTATTGTATGCTTTTTGCCACTAATGCATATTATACTAACATGTACTGTATGTGCACTAGCTAGGCAATAGGTTTGGGAATAAATTGTTCATGTATACCCACATTATTTGAAATCACATTTTGTCTGAATTTGTTTACAGTATAAACATGTATACCATAAACAAACGGTAGCTCCTGAAGGCAATTTAATGCTGAAACGTTAAGCTAAGAAATAAAATAACACTGGAGCTTATGCAGATTTCGTCAGCATGCATTACATCACGTGACATTTCATTCATTCCATTATCGAAAATTACCAGGAGGCAATGCCGAGGCTCGTTCTTTTAGTTGCTGATTTCATGAAAAGATCACGTGGTGTAGCACCATACATTTACGTAACTCCGCATAATGTCCATTAAGTCTCGTCAAATTTCTCATCAGATCCAATCACTTGAATTTGAAGAATATCAATTCGCAGTTTCCGTTCGAGTAACAAACATACTGTATGTTATGCATTTAAGCTTGTAAACACCTTAATACCTTATAGTCAACATTCGACATTAATCAGCACATAACCCCCTCTATAGGAGAGTTAATTGAAACTAACACTACAAATGGCGTCCTGTCAACGAGTCGAATCCGGTAACTGAAGCAATTTATTCTAGCTGAATCAAAGGTCTGGCCAACTGATTCCCAGGCGTTAGATTTTGCAAAATCCTTAAAATGCTACGTTGAATTAACGCTGACGTCTGCGATGGCAGAATGAGAACAAGTTATTATAATCGAAAACAACGATGGGTTGTATTACAAACATCTATTCAAAGAGTGACAATGCGCATCGTCTTTAGGTATAAACCATGTATTTAATGAATAGCATGCGTGACCTAAATTGCGCAATTATTTCGGACGCGAACCGTAACAAAATGCAACGTTACCAGTAAAACGTTAATCAAGATTTTAATCTGCGTTCATAATTCGCCCATTAAATTAAGCTTGTTTTGGTGTGTGTGCAGTTTTACTGATGTCAAGGCTTATTTCCACAATTCTGACATAGCTGGTTCGGTATGCTTTATGACAGCCTTAAGCCAATCAATGGTGGGCAGAACTGACTAGGTGTTTAATTAAGGAGCACTGTAAACACCGATGTCAGAGCATGTTCTTAATTAGCTCTACAATATCCGAAAACTGGGCCACGCACTTTTATTTCATCCAATCTTGCGCTAAATTGGCTACCAATTTCGTCGAAACCGTGGCTAAAAACTTTTTCAATTGGCGTATACGTGTTATCCTAACTTGAGGTAATGCCCATAATCTGTAACTGGTAATTTCAACTGGAAAAAAAGTAAATCTGTACAGACGTCTAGTGATTAAAAGTCGCAATCAGCCATCTTGCTTATGTTACCACAAAGTCGTTTTTTTTTTTCGTAACCAGGCGCTGAATTAGGGCAATATCAAATTAAGTTAGGCCTAATTATTCGGCCGCAGTTTAATGGCGTTAATAGGTTGTTAAGGCCGTATCAATCTCAGAGATAATTAAAACTATCAACCGGCAATACCAGTATGCAAATGCGGAAAACAATTCAACTTGTATCGACAAGATTTAACGCGAGGTTTGACAAGGTGCCACCGTTTCATTAATCAAACTGTTTTGCTTAATCACGGTGATTCTTGTTCACTTAACATCCATTATGATGTACTTTACATAAGAGGTAATGAACTAAGATTTCTTGCATCAGAAGTAATTTCGAGAGCGTCTAATTTGCATACATGCCCACGCCTGCAAACATGAGTTTCAACTAATGCACATGTGCTCAAAAAAAAACATTCATTGCATCGCATACATTAGGGGTACTCTAATAGAAGCTTTACGAATCTTACATGTACTTTGGAAAGTTGGTCACACGTGCAAAAAGAATGCTAAATCGTTGATTCGTAAAGCTTCTGTCTGAGTACAATACTCTTAATGTATGGGCTTGATGAATGAAATGTATAGCTTTTGTTCGCCGAAGGACCTGAAAATAAATAGCAAAAACTTCGAATTTCAGTTTGCAAAACTGAAAATCATTAGTCATCCCCGCGTCTTTGTTGCCATGGAAGAATGACGATGGATCAACAATGCAAACTATGAACATGCTTGATGCTCTTCTTTCATTGCTTTCAGCAAAACATTCTTTCCTGAATCTATTATTAATTCACGAAACAAATACAAGAGAAGTGCCATCGTTTTCCAAGTGCACTTCTACGGAGCACTTAAAAGATCCCTTCGAATTTCATCGAGTTGTAATTTTTTATTGGCTTTTCCAAACAACTATACATTATTTATTTACTTAGCTTTATTGTTTGTTTTCCCGAAGCAGGATCTAACTCGAGCCCCGGAGAACTAACATGCGCACGCAATTTGTTTAGTAAACAGACGAATCTGATATATTCTGCGCACCAAAAATAGTCATAGGCCTATAGATGGCGCTGAGCACTGCAAATTTACCATTTAACATCTTGATGACAATTTTTGTCTGTCATGCACATAGAACAAATGCATATTAAGGTGCGGTTGGTTAAAAGGATGATTGAAAATGAATTTAACAGAAACCAGCGCCATCTACTGCTTATGGCTGCGTTCCCGTTGAGCTTGTTACCAGTCGCTTGAAAACCAGTGTCGCTTAGTGGTATTGCAGACGCTGACCACTAAGCGACACTGGTTTTCAAGCGACTGGTAACAAGCTCAACGTGAACGCAACCTAAAATCGTATAATCCGAGACTTTTCAGTGCATGAAATAAGTTGTTATATCCATTACTTTGTAAATTTAAATTTGTGCGTTTCGCCCAGTTTTAAAAAATGAAAGTTAACACAAGATCCCGCTTGGTGGCTCTACTTGAAAACTTCTAGATACACAGGGGCAACAATTCCCGCATAGAATTCAGCATTATTTCTAAATGACTCGTTTTTACGAGTCTTCAAATTCTCCGTCCTTCGTGCCAATAAACACTTTCTGTGAAGTCGTTATTGAATGCACGCAAAAAAACCTACCATCATAAACTAAGTAGAATCAAAGCACTTGCTTCTAGTTACGAGATTCGAGCAAACCAAAAAAAAAAAAAAAAAAAAAACGGGAAACAGAAATGAAAACTGTTTAACGTTGATACATTTCTACCCACGCACCACATGCAATAGAAATATCTGGGAAACCAGTATTTTTCATAATTTGGTATTTTCCGTAGGCGGATTAATGGCGAGCCTTGGCCAAATCTCAAATTGAATGTTTGCCAACTTTTAGACGTAACATTTGCCAGCGGCTGATTGAATCTTAAGAGACTCCCCGGTCATAAGACTACTTAATAACCATGTTCACGAGTGCCATCATCTGTTAAAAGCAATTTATCGCCAAAAATATTTCGGTCTGCATAGTTGTTAGTAACACATTCCAATCCCTCTGTTCTTTTTCTTTCGCCATCATATAGTTTTATTTCTTTTCGCCACGCCAGATGGCCATCTCAAAGGATCCTTGGTATATAGCTTTTGGTTTTTCACGCTAGATGGAGCAGGAATAATGTCCAAACACAGCGCATCTGCAAGGAGCGTGCAGTAGGTAGTGTATGGGAATACGCGAGGCATTCGTCCAAGACATACTTTTAAAATTATTTGCGAAAGAAACCTAAATCATAAGAACTAATGTCCATAGATATAAAATACACATTACGTCTACATGTACTGTTTAAATGCCATCTTGAAATAGCAGTTTGTCCTCGATTAACTATTCTATCCAAACAAAAGAAATTAAAAGCATTGCGCGTAGGATTGGCTCACGTTAGACGCAAAAAAGTTGTTTTTAATAACATCGTAATCATCATAATACATAATTCTGTCCACATTAATTCAATTTTGAAAGGAACCGGTAGCAGCGGGCCTAGTTAAATAATAACAGGCTCGACCACTAAATTTAAAATGTGACGCATTTTTTATGCATTTATACGAAATAAAAGTTTGTGGAATGAGTAAATGTGGCTAATGCATGGTTCTAGGTGCAATGGGCGAGGTTTCTACATAGTGAATAAAAACTGCATTATCATGGTCATGGGAGCTGTAAGCGTGAGCGCATTTGCCAGGAATATTAAAAGCGGGCATTTTCGAGGGGGATAACGTGACATGTTCACTATACAATGGATCGAGCACAACAAGGGTACGTCCCCCTTCCTTGTCATGGCGCTTTTGTTAAATCTAACGTCATTTGAAAGTGAAAACCATCAGGGTTTTCGCCCCATCATCGCCTCCCTATCTCGGCTGTCAGCAGTAATTTCGTTTGCAACCACGATCAATGCAAATTTACACGTTTTGTACACCCTTCCCCCCTCAGGACCTCGTACTTGGTGTTAGCATAAACCATTTCTAACAGTTTGGGCATTTATAGTACATTGACAAACGTTCGGAAGTATACATGTACTGTGCAGTGGGATTGCTTATAAAAAGATATCTCGCAACCCCTGCTTCAGAAGTGCCTCATCTCAACATTTTTCATTGGAGGATGGATAAAGAAAGTTTTAATGAAATTAGATATAAAAAAAGTGATAATATTGTATTGTCCTTTAGAGTACGTTACATGTCCTACGGAGAGTTAAATTGTGTCGTTTTTGATGAATATAAAGCTCACTTTTCTGTTTTTGAGTTGGGTCACTTCCGAAGCGTGACTGTGCAATGTACACGAAACGAATGAGACATTGCAGCGTTTCTCGTAAACACATCATTGATACATACTTAAATCGTCTGGTTTTGCCCAATTTGGAAACACGTCAGAGGCTCAAACTGCGTTTAAAAATCGTAGAAAATGATCCCATCATCAAATTTCAAGAATTGGTTTGACAGTTTTATGGACCCGTGGTAAATTAAAAAAAGTTTATGGCCTTGGAATGCCCCACGGAGTTCACGCTCGTTGGGGGTGGTGTGCCATGAGTGGCCAGTCATTTGGAAGCCACAATCAAACTGCCACAATCAAACAAAATGGACGCGATTTCTATTTTATATACATGTATATACAGTATGTATATATAGATAAAGCATATGCATGTAAATACAGTAGCCTACTCTAATTGATATGATCAGAGAAAACAGCAACTGTCACTTCATGTACATCCAGAATAAAACTGAATTACGAAACATTTAATAGATTTCGCGATAAATATTCACTTTTGTGACATCCAACACACTGGCTGCATGGGGAAGACATTTCATTTATCAATTTTGCCACGTTGCCAATCGATCAAGTGGCTGATCCGCATGTTGCGCACTTCATCATGCAATAATACATTTCTGCGGATGAATGGTGGATTTGGTGTTGTCTGGGACTAATGTGTGAACAGCTGGTCAATCCGTCAATAAATTGGCCCACAATTGATGCTAGTTTACATTTGTACAGCTCTGTCATTTGAACAAGGAAACGAACGACGCCGTGTATTTTTCAATAAGCACGCGAACCATGGCGTCACCACACTAATAACTTTAAACGTGAACCAATAAGCAACAGCTGCTTCCCCCTGGTGGTCGCGTATCTTGGAATGGTATTGCAGCATTTTTTTAAAAAGATTTCATATAAAAATATCCTTTTCAACATCCACTGGATCGTGTTGCAGCAACAATAACTTTGTACTTGAATCAAAGCTCCCCCCCCCCCAACTGTTTGTGATGACTGTAGGGTAGCCTACATGTATTGAATTTATTCAACATGAGCAAACAGCAGCTGCCCCCTGGCGGTCGTCTAGCAGCATTTTTTAAAAGATTTTATAAAGCAATGTCCTTTGGAATGATATAGCAGCATTTTTAAAGATTTTAAAAAAAAATATTGTATGTTCTTCAGAATATCATCAGAGTAAACATTTACACTGAGGCCTTCCTATGTAGAAAAATATATCTGGAAAATATATTGTATTTTATCTATGGAACATAACTGAAATTGGCCCAATTCCTTATATATATTCCATATATTATATTTTCGACCAATATTGGCATAATATATTATCTATGTTCCATATATAACAATGTTTTTATTTTTTCCATATGGGTTGATTGATCTTTAATCGATTCCATAAGTCTTCAGCAATATTATCGCAGCTCGTACAAGCCGTTTTTCTTGGCAAGTTACAAAATCAGTGATTGATTGTAGATTGGTGCAAACTGAGCATTCACGTGGCAAAAGCACAAGAATCGCATTGAAAATAGCGTCAAAATAAAGTCATCTTAACGTCCATGCATGACTGTCATTATCCACTCTTAACCTTAGCATTGAATTGTCTCGATAACCCTTCTCCATCCTCATGCATAATTCTTATCAAAACAACGCAAGTTTCACGTTGTTTTTTTTGTTTTGTTTTATCAACAACAAAAAAAGCAAGCAATTGGTTTTCACATTCATTGTCATACACGCAATATTAGGTTGGATTTCATCTGCCAAAGTGATTGAGCGTGGCATTAACAATCTGATAGAGACAGTCTGCGCTACAGAGGCGAATCACACACGCTGCTTTTTTTTTCTTTTTTTGTTAGCCACCCTATTATTTAAAAATAATAATGACCGAATGCGACGTGACACGAAATCTAATGTTAGGGTGAGAGCATTTTCTAAGTTCACGGCATGCTAACGATTTTATCAAAGACAGGCAGACCGTGATGCCTACGGTTTTTCTACTGCCAGCAGAATAATGGTGGGGTACGGAGCGGGGAAGCTATACTTATCAAAATCAATTTAATAAATAATGACCCTGCAATCAACTAAATTGTTTCCGAACCATAACGTGGAAGGAGAAGTCGATCTAGCAGCTATCCAGGTGGGGCTAGCGGTTTTACTGTACATGCGTTTTTATACCTTGGTAGAAATCACGAAGCTATTTTCGAACAGTTTCTTGGGTGTGTTCCACCTTCTGAAGAGCGTGCCATGGCCAGCAACAACTAATTCAAACGCCATGCAGGGAACAAATTTACGTTGAAAAGGTTTGATTGGAATAATCATAAAAATACTTCTTTCGATGGCTATCTTGGAGGAAAGTCGAGATATTTCATGGTCAGATTGACATAAATATTAAAGTAAGAATGATGATTTCTTCCTAATTCATTGCAACACCGTTTATTCCCGCCATTACACAACAAGGAAGATTGGGCTGAACCTTGGTTATAATATACAGGGTTATTACAAAAAAATCATTGGGTTTGAAAAAAAAATGTACTCAGTACAAAGTATTGCAGATATGATATGACTCACGAAAAGAAAGAGAAAAAGTCCCAAGTTTAAAAAGCGCACTTGCAAACTTTGCTTTAAACGCCCTGCAGGTGGCAGCACGAAATCAATATCCAAAATGGCGTCTATGCAACAGAAAGTGTTTTGTGTGCTCGAGTATGCGAGCTACTGTGAACAGCATTGATATAGGGATACACTTCTCGTGTGACCCGAGGATATCACATTGAACATTTGTGTTGGTATTAAAAACTTGGACATTTCCACATTCTCTTCATGTGTCATTTACTATTGTATCTGTAATGCTTTCCAAAATATATTTTTGAAAAAACGATGATTCTTTTGTAACAACCCTGTACTAATTATCATTTGTAGTACATGTACGCACGTCCTACCCCCGCTAAATGACACAACTCAAATATTTTAAATTTCCTGATTCAGACGGTATTAAGCAAGCAACATGAGCGCTATGTTCAGTAAAAACGACATATCTGGGACTATCGCATACAGTAGTTCCTGCCAAATGACAATGTGGTCAATTTACTTCGACCATGCATTAAAACCTGTTTTACCCTCGAAATGAAAAATGTTGAGGTGTGTCACAAAAATAACGGAATTTGTACACTATATTATTATCTACATGTAGAAGTGAAAAAAATCAACAATGTGACTTTTTTTGTGTGTCAAGGGAGTTTAATTCCGGAAATAGCCATGCGATCTATTGGTTTTCTGCAACACAATCAATCATCCCTTTCACTGAGTTTCCATGAAAATTTAAGATAACCGTGCAATTATTTACACGTAGCTCAATTTTAGAACAATGGCTAAGGGGGTCAGTTGCAAGCCGAAGAAGGTGAGCAAATCATTCCGCTTTGAGAAAGTTGCTTTTTTTAAGTTCATTGATTCGTGAAAACCAGATTCCCACCATGACATGATTAAATGACCATCTTGACGATATAAATTCCAATTTGCAGATCTCACCGACTCGTGCCACCGGACGTATTAGTCCCAAAAATTAGATGGCGCTGCGGGTGAGTGTCAAGTATAGCCTTTGTTTGCTGAATTTCCAATTAGCGAGATTCATCAGCGAGAAGTGACTATTTTCGGGACAAAAGTTACATGTACCCGGACTGACACTCACGCAGGGCCTCAACTCGCTGACACTCATTATTCGAGGCTTTCAAGCGTTGCCCCCCAGGTGTAGAGTAAACATATCAAAATGATTTAAGAATCTGACGGCCGAATTTAAACAAGCGCCGGTGCATGCACAGGCCTCTTTGGAGCCCTCAGGGGGCGCTGCCAAAAAAAAAAAAAAACTGGGGACAAAACATGAACCCATAACCGTGATAACATCCACTCCCCCTAGTGGTAGGTGACAGGTCCGCGGAGGGAACATCACACGTGGTGACCACCAACACAAATACCCGCCTATTGTTACCAACAAAGTCCACAACACAATGGAGTTTCCTCCCCTCCCCCCCCCCCAAACTAGGCCCAACTCGAATTTACATAAGATGTCAAACAACGCCCATACGTGTACCTGCACTGCTTTTAAAAATAATTATTAGGGATGATGAACCGGCCCACTCTTAAACGCGCGTACACTTAAGGGCGCCATTTTGATGGGTACGAAAAAGGCACCTCAACCTCATCCTCGCAATTAAACCTTTGTTTGTTCCACGGGAGATCGTATCGGAAGATAACAACTACGAAATGAGAAACGCTCCGATGGAAAATGACCTTTCAGATTCCTCGGCCAGATGCTAAACTAGATAAACGTCTTATTAACGCTGCCTGACTGACGCTGTAATGATGCCACGATTTGCATTTAATTACTGGAGAAAAAAAATCGCATGCTTGCCAGTTATTAAAATGGCCTACATCCAGCGCAAACTACTGAGAATGAATGGTTCTGGTTAATTTAGGATAGACATTAGCATTTTTATCTACGAGATGTTGCAAAAGTCTCCACGCATAGGTGAACAATGCTACTTTAGCAAAATGTAACTTTAGTCACAAAACATTATATGCATGATTTGTTCGTAAACACGAACCCATTTGTCCCTCCCACCGTCATGGTGACCATGTGTTAGCACATCTGGTGTTACTGTATGTACATTAGCATCGCTGAATTTCGAATGGGTTTCACGATTCATGTTATGTATCTTTTCACCATCATAGCCTTCACGTGCAAGCTATTGTATCTTAGGTAAATATTAGGAGACATGTTGCTAAAACGTACTTGTTTCCCCCCTTTACATGTGTATTAAGACTTTTGGGACCCCCCTGTAATTATGCAGACAGTCCTCGATCCAGAATATCATACAATTGTAGATACTGAACTTTAACTCATTTTGGACAGAGCGTCACTTAATAGGTCAATGAGCACTTGTGTGCCACTCTGCGTGTATCAGTTTCCCCAGAATATGAATGTTATGTAATTTGTACTTTTGCACTAAGCTTTAAATTTCTGTCCAAAGATGGCCCTGCGGGGCACGATGCATGGAAGGAGCGCCGCCTATCAGCTGAAATGAAGTAGGACATAACTTGTTTACGTTAATTTCATTTGTTTTTCGTGGACGCTAATGTCTTTTTTATGAACTGTTAAAACTAGCTTGTTTTCAAAAACATCCAGAATTAAGGATATACGCTTCCCAACTCCGTAACAACGGCTTGTAAATTAAAAATTACACCTAAGTAAGCGTAGCGTTGAACTCCCGTTTTCAATGTCGAAATGGGTATTTTTTCCTGCGTCTGCCAAGCGAAAAGGTCATTATTTTAAAAGCGTGTGCGTTTACGAAATCCACCACTTGGTAATTAAGCGGCATTTTTTTAATTCGGCGAGCACTTATCTAATTAGTTTTGGTAGCTTGACCACGTATCACGCCGTCGTAATTAAAATAATAACGTGTATGTGTAAATGGGGAAAAAAATGGCGTTCACTTCGGTGTCATAAGAAACCAAGCGTGAAACTAGAGTCGAGTAGAAAAGGGAAAAATTCGACTGGATTTCGCTCAAATTCAGCTTTTGCGCCTCTCTCCCAATATTTATTTTTGCTGCGTTTTTCCTATCTCACGAGCATTGTTAAAGCAGCGTGAAGCCAATGCGCATCCCTCTGAATTATGCAAATGCGTTCCTAGACAAACAATAACAGGCAACACATGTTTACACACGTACGCCCCCTATCCCGGGTAATATTCGCATCATACTTCTAATTCCCCCCCCCCCTCTTTTGCCCATGCATAATCCAATTTAATTACAATGCTCCTAAAAGGGGAAATAACATTAAGCACGAGACATAAAACGCAACCCTCGGGAATCGCGACGGGTTCCAGGGCTGTGGCGCCCTCTGCTGGAGGTGATATGCTCCGCTTGGCCTCCATTGGCGCTATAGCGTAGAACTACTCTACCTTCAAATTTTCCTTCAAATTTGTCTCTTATTTCACCACGTCTAACATCTGCAAAGCTAAACTTTTTGGAACATTTTTAAGGACCAATGCCTAATACTTAGGAACATACTTAAAAATATTTTTATGGACCATGCATAATATTTAGGAACATATTTAAAAATATTTTTAGATAGGAATTGGAATGTCATATTCTTCATACTGTATTTAGGAACATATTTATTTTGTTTTAACTGTGGATTTATTTTCGCCATTATACTAAGATTCATCTAACCTTTTATGTTTAGAAAATGTTTGATTCCCCGTTTAATTTTGGGATAGAAAAAAACTTTGTAAGAATCCAAAATCAAATGCGACAGTTTTCACCATTCTATTTTACCCACATTTTTTTTAATTTTAAAAAACAAATAGCCTACGTAAGTAAAGTCACTCCAATGAGTACATGTACAACCAAACTGAAATTCACATTTATCAATTAAAACGAAAAGAATGCTTAGATGTTCCTAAAATATGGCATATTGCAGATAAGTCAACTAAACATGTACAGTACGTGTGGCAGAAAAGAAAAATACACTGAATACGATGCATGTTCATAGCACCAAATGTGCTGATTAATATTGCAAACGTTACAATTACGTCAGTCTTTCATCAACTTACGATAAACCCTGTAGCAGCTATAGCGGAATAAATTTCGATGAAATGGCCGCAGTATCGCGGAACAATTATGTAAATACGCGCTGTAATTTATAAATATTAATTACGGCTGACCAGAGTTGAATTTACGGCCCAATTCAAGCGATAAATTCGTGACTGGCTATTTCTCCAATTAGGCTCGCTATACGGACTCGGCTGAATTATTTCGTTTGATTTCCATACCCGTAATTGGTCCATAAATTAACTTACGCGTTCGTCGTAACGACTATTTAATATTCATACGGTTAGGGGGCGTTTACGAGCCGCAAACAATAGGCTTGAGCCAGAAAAAATATGGGTTATCGTTAGCATAAATCTAAGGTATATAGATGCGAGTAATAAATTCGGCGTTATCGTTAGGTGCTAGAAGTTGCCCGATTCATGAAAGTCTATTTCTTAAATTAATGTTGAGAACAATTATCCTACCGTATACTTAGTATGCATCGAGTCCAGCAAACTCAAACTGCTGTCGTTTTTATTCATCTTAGACATAGATGTAAACCTTGTTTCTATACTTGCGCAAAATTGAGCAACTGCAATTTATCCATACTTTACAGGCACAAGTATGCGTGGAAAGTGTCCGCACTTTAACACTTACATTTTTAGGAGAACTTTTCAGAAACAAGTACTGCTTTAAAAAAAAACTTCAGGGTTACAGTAGGCTACAGTGTAATGCAAACCAACAAAGCCAGCTTTTCTATTCAGTAAGCGAACAATAAGGGTATTCAGTCAGTGGTTTTGCGAATCGCACTTTGTTACGCGTGCCAAATCGATACGCTAATTGGTTTAAAAAATGTCACGCAAGGTGAAAACGTCAATTATAGATCTGCACCTAGCCGTTCAACAATTTTAGATAAACACTGTAATCTTTTTTTTTTTAATTTGAACACGTGGCTTCACGTATGAGAAAAAAGTGCGATTCGCAAAGATTGTCTGGGCTTCCAAATTTTGTTTCTAGAAGTGTCTGCGTACTGCTTGATCATACAGTATAGGTAACTACATGTACATGTACCTCAGTCTAATGGCGGATTCGATTGGTCCAAAAAATCTGCACCGGTGTGGGCTACAAGGTGAGGCATAAGTCTGTTAAATCGGCACTATTGCAGGCAGCAGGCGCAACAAAACTTCACAGACTTATGCCTCACCTCGTAGCCTCCACCGGTGCAGATTTTTTGGACCAATCGAATCCGCCATAAGTTACATCTACAGTGTACATGTACCTTAGTCTGAAGTTTACCCTTCTGGAGTCCTCAGAAAGATCCAATCTTTACCTTTAGTCGTTCATACAGTATATTGGACAGCTAGTGCAACTTCTAAGCATAATCACAGGTTCAGCATGTCCTTAACTTATGGCAACGTCATGTACTTAAAACTACAACTCACGTGACACCCTCCTGCTCTGCAACCACCGGAACTCAAATTCGCAGTCAGGTACTTGTACTTGAGAATTGCGGCCGTTATTCAAGTTAATAATGGCACGATATACATCCCATGGGAGTTGCCCTGGTATAAAATAGGTCAATTCAAACGCACAGTTTCAACAGGACGGTGTATCCTTCCGTTCTGGTGCCATCGATTTTTTGGCAACTAGCTGCAGCACTCTGTGTTTAAACGGCCAGGGTAAACACGCAAAGGCAGCTGCGATCGACGATCGCCGATCGAAATTCGTCGTGCAGCTGCACCATCGACCATTAGCGGTGACAAAAGTCCACATTGAAACTAGCGTATACATACAAAAGAGGAGGGCAGGTGATGCGTTATTTCACCAAGGTGCATCCGTGTCTCAAAATCAACAATGAGTTCGTATAAAGTATGCCTTTTGAATTGAGATAAAATTTAGTTGTATCAAATAGGCAGGAATGGCTGCTATACAGTATATAAGTAAAGATTCTTCCTGCCTAGCTGCGCAAACTGCGTTTACGGAAACTGTGTTTACTGCCTCGCCATGACGACGAACAACGGTGAATTATTTAATAAAAGAACTTTTTTTTTTTCAAAAATGTCTCCAAGTAGGGCACGAATGCTGGGGAAAAACATGAAATCGATGAGTTTGTTGAAAGGAACTAGCGACATCGTTTTAGAAAGATATATTTAAAGCAACATCGATGTACATGCACATGTACTTGAAAAACAAGATCAAAGGTTCTTCCATGTACTCGATTATGTTCTTTCCTGAATTCGCTTCAATACAGCACTGTAAAACCTGGAAAGGTGAACACCTGTTTATGTTGACCACTTTTTAGTGTATTGTTTTTTCTAGTGTACATTTCCTTCATAAAAATTCTCTGTATAGTGACCACCTGTCTATTGTATACAATGAACAGTGTGTGTTGTCTATTTTTCAATTTTTACATTGTCAATGTACCTTAAACAGCAAGCAGGAATTTTACAGAAATTTGTGTTTGACAGATTAGACCTTGATTCCAGCTAGTGGTTCTCAAATAATTCAGCTAAACACGTTATTCTGAACGAAAAAAATCACTGAAAACATGATCATAAGAAAACAAGGAAAACTTGATAATTTATTTCTTTAAAAAAACAAATGTGTAATAAGGCAATAAAGATACTGTATGTAATGCACATGGACATGATGAGTCTGTACTTTTTTACTACACTTGTACATGTATAAGTACAGTGTACATGTTCATTATTTTAATTTAATTCAGGCAATCTTTGTATAATGACTACCTGTGTACAGTGACCAATATATTTTTTGGGGGGTCACTCTAAACAGGTTTTACTGTACTTTGATTTTAAGTACTTTTTGCTAAGGTGTCACTTCATAGATGTCACTACCAATTACCTTACAAAAAACTCGTCGACATTTTTACTTTATTTAACACGACGAAAAAACTACGAATAAACTTTATTCACTTGACATTTTTGCTTTAATGTCCGCCAAAGCCTAAACAATTTTTTAATTCATTCAAAATGCATGGGCGTGGACTTTGTAGGCTACAGGCAGTAAGGTCAATCTAGGACAAAATCGTGATTAAGCCATTAAATGACGGATAATAACTCCTATAGAGAAATATCCATGATGGCTTGACATTCTGAGACGGCTTGGTTTTTAATAAAGTTTAGAGCAGATATCCCATAATGAAACAAACGAAAAATTGTATTCCATCGTTTTTCGTTAATTAATGTATCTCCATCATAAATCTGCTAAGGGTGTCCAACATAGCAGATACGTCAGTCTTATTAGCGCAACTCAACTTCTCAACCAAAATGGATCTCGATTAATGAGGAAGAGTAAAGAGAAGACATTTTGAGTATGGCAAATGTGTGAGAATGAGTGCCATGATCACAAGCATTACTGTACATGTATATACAGTACATTTGAAAATCAAACTTTCGCTTGCACTGATCCAACCCTTATCAACAGTGGAGCAAAGTGCTGTTATAACTAATCACCTTGAACTAGCAAGACTAATTTACTCAGTTTCTTCTATAGCTCAGTGTGGTGACTTTGCTAGCATTAGCATGTAAGATGCGTCGATTATCCCTCCCTCATGCCCCTACCCTATCTTCAGTTTTTTGTGATAATTACTGCCGAATTTTTCATGGAATAAAGACAGGAAAGAAAGGGAATTTTCACCTGCTGGACGAGACGGTGCTAATTCGGATTACCCTGGGTTGCGTGCCCACTCGTCGGGTCCCCTCCCCTCTCAAACTAGAACAAAAAAAAACCTATTCTAGCCCTGCCTCAAGGGAGGTTTGATTTCACATCCAGCAGGTAAAACCGTACCTTGTTTATGCCCACACCCCCATTTGATTTCTTCAACTTGTAAAAATCCCCATGCACCCTGCCAGGGGTTGCGTTCCCCGCAGATTTTCTCCTCATTAACCCAGTGGGTGGCTGCGAAGACCTGCCGCTCATTCTCATCTTCGTCCGAACTTCCCCACATACCAGGAACGCAGATTTTTCTTTCATTTTCGTAACAGAATTGATCGTCCATCCCACTTCGTTCGTTAGCCAATAACTCTTCTATTGAGCTAAGTTGGAAACATGCAACCTGCTTGTGAACGAATTTGCATCCAGGATGCAAGGCCGAATTCCCCCGTCGTCCGGAGAATAGGTGTTAACAGTAAATGAAATAGTGATCTGGGGAGTTTTCTTCAAGAGAAAAAAAAAACACAGAGCTTGTACCAATGTGAGGTTGACCCTAGCAGCTATCTCATTCCTCGGGCTCAGCCACCGTCTTCACGATTCGCAGGTCAGAGGGTGGAGTACGAACCAAAAAAAAAAAAAACTTGAAAAATCTTATATTAGATGCCTGCAATTCATCAAATTTTAATTACGTAGAGACTACGCCTGAATAGCTATTTTAGAAATTATATTTGAGGAATTTCCATCCAGCTGTCCACTTGGCCTGAAAACCACAGGTTAACATTTGAGTATCTTAGGCGATAATTTGTATATAGTATGACTAACTATTATATCGGCGTTAAGGTGCTTAAGATCACGTTAAAGAAAAGAGGATGCTGTATGTGGCGTCCATTTTATTTTTTGGATTTTCCGATTTTAAGAAATAAAATTTGTATCAGTTAGCAATGGGAATAAAACAGAACTTGCCTATACCTTTAGTTATTCTAGACTGACGCCAATATGCGACAAATTGAATGGATCGGCTTTGGGAAATAACACGTTCATAATGTACAATACGAGAACGATAAACGGTACGATTGATTGCATTATTGTACCCAACAAATTGCACGATTATTGGTACGGTAATTTCGTCCTGCGAGACTAAATGTCGCTCCTCCCAGCCAATTGCTATCCCAGCCGTTGCTATCTATATATATATAATAGAGAAAACGACGCCATGTTTTCCGTCACTGGCTGGCTGGCTTTGATTGTGGCTTCCATATGATTGGCCACTCATGGCACTATCCCCCCCCCCCAGGAGCGTGAACTCCGTGGGGAATTCCAAGGCCATAAATCTTTTTAATTTGGCCTGTGGTCAAAACTTTCAAACCAGTTTTCCCCCAGATCATATAGCTCCATCTTTTGGAGACAAGGACAACTAAATCTAACTCCTGATCGCATAAAAGAGGTTAGACAATCAAACAGCAATTTTAACCCGGGAGAGGCCAGGTTTTTCCGCTAGTATACTATAAATCTGGTATTTTGGTAACACGTCTTTAGGTGGCGCTGCTTAACGTTCTCAAAATCTCTCATGTTAAGATGAAAATTGCGTCAAGTATAATTCAGTTTGCAGCAAATGCCCCGTTGCGATATCTTACCATCTCCAAAATTATTGCGTATGAGAGAAAAATGTATTATGCCTTCAAAATGCATTTTTCAACAGTTAGACAATCAAACAGCAATTTTAACCCGGGAAAGGCCATGTTTTTTCGCTAGTATACTATAAATCAGGTATTTTGGCAACACGTCTTCATGTGGCGCTGCTTAACGTTCTCAAAATCTCTCGTGTTAAGATGAAAATTGCGTCAAGTATAATTCAGTTTGCAGCACCTGCCCCGTTGCGATATCTTACCATCTCCAAAATTGGTGCGTATGAGAGAAAAATGTATTATGCCTTCAAAATGCATTTTTCAACAGTTCATAAATCTGGAATGGCGGCATCAGACGACCGAATCTAATTATCTTGCCTTCAATCTGGTTTGATACTTGCAGTGTTCGTAAAAGGACTCTTGAACAATGGTTGCCTCACAGGTAGTCACTGCTCGTCGCGCTGCTGACCCAAGACGCTTGCAGGAATGAAAAACGTGTTTAGTCCGGGTGACTTTAGGGTGAAGACGGGAGATAGCTTCACCCCGCCGATTATTCCGTTCAACGCTATCCCGGGCTGAGGAATTGCGATCGAGGCAGGGAGTGAGACAGATCTTAGAAAAAAGGTGTTCACGTTTGATGCTTATCGGGATTATTTTTTGTCTATTTCCAATGCGTTTCCCCCCCTCTACCCCACGGATAAGTCAGCTCCAAACCCTATTTCTGAAAATGATTGTCAATAAAAGCATGACAAATCTATTGAGATGGGCGCGCTAACCACGGCTGCACTGAACAAAAAATGCCTGCCCTTTGCACCCTTAAACGCGGGGAACCAGGGCCAACTATTAGCAAAACCAGCTACTGTACTGAATTTCGACTGAAGATCTGTCAGAAGATCGCAATGGTATACGTCGGTGCTGCTTCGTATCCGGAAGGGCGTTATTGGATTAAAGTGTCAAGACTGGAATTTTAAACCTTTTCTCACAGAGCTCTCTGTAATGACCACTTCACTTTTTTTATGTGCTGTTTATATTGGTGCACTGTGCAGGGTATTTATCCTCAAGTTTCAAATTATGCTATAATCTTAATGCAAGAAAAATGTTACGAAAAAACTTGATTCTCTCTTGAGTCTTAATGCCATAACAATTCCACTACAAGTTTAAAGCTCGAACAGTGTGTTGGCATCAAATCTCGTTCAATGACAGAAAAACCACCTATGTAGTAAATCCATTAACGACCAACCGGATTTATAATTTACTTTTACGTCATCCATGTTTGCCTATGCGTGGTCTTGAATTAAACAATGGAAGTCCTGTGGTGCTCGCGGATCATATAGCACGATGGTCGTGCTGTAATAATTGGGATGCTAGCTAGTATAGGCTACTGTCATGTATACAGAAAGACGGAAGTCATATTTCATATTGCACGCGAGCAATATTTGTTGCAAGACAGATATAAATTGACCACAAGATTTAAGGTTACGATGACGTCTATGCACCAAAATAATGTATCATTTTTAAGAAGTTAGTGCTTTGGTGGTATAGGATTTTCATGAATCAATTTAAAAGGGGTTGGCATAGGGTATAGCATTGGATTAATACCGATTTTAAATAAGCATAATTCTTTACTAAAATTGTTCCTTTGATTTTCAGCGAAATTTTTCTAACCCTCGATACTAGAACGACCTTACACTCTCTCGATCGTATGCAATTAGTCAGCTAAAAACTGGAAGTGAATTTCTCCATAAGCTTCCTTGGTTATGGCAAAATTAGTTTTCGTGTATCTATCTATCCATAGAACTTACTTTAAATTTAGTTTCCGCAAAAATATTGCCCATCTTTCAAGATGAAGGTGCGCTCTGGTTCCTTTACAACCCGCTAATCTGCATGAGGTGGAGGAAACTATTATTTTCTGCTGAAAATCCAGTAATTTACGACAGCTTGTGGGAAGATAAGTCAGGCTGCACACATACCTTGGGCCAAAATATTAAATTATTAGCGCTGATAACCATCTTTTGGAGTAGTAAGCGCCGCAAGCTTATAGCGAGGCATTCTGCCATGTTTGGCTTGGAAACCATGAACGCGCTATTAGATATGTGAGTGAATTTGAAAGTTTGCAGAACTGAAGCATCACACTGCTGGCAGGGCTTCATAATAGCCAAATTTGGGCCAAGTACTTGTACTTTGCGAAAGTACGTTGTCGGCCCACTTTACAGTTTCACTCGTTTCACAAATTGTTCTAAATTTGTATTCACGTGACGTTATTTGATCACAAAATACACAAATGATTGAGTCAGTTATTTCAGAAATTACTTGAGATAAAGAAATACGTGTACCCATAGATTGTGAGAAATGTCTCAGTTTTTACTCATAAACTTGCGTAAATAACTCAATTCACGATGCACCATTATCAGCATTTAGCAGATAAACGTTCAAAATATCACTAGTGTTTCCAACTATTTCCCGAGTTGAAGTACCCATCACCTTATCTAGGTAATGCAATTTCCCATGGTGAAAACAAAGAGATCAGTCGTTTATTTTAGTTTTAATTCAACGAGTGACAGTGCAAATACTGTAATTACCTTTACTCGAGGCTTTGGATTTTGGATTAACCTGTTCTTTTGTTGGTTGAAGTACTCTAGATCAGTACGATTTCCAACTGTGCTTTTGACGAAGCCCAGTTGGTTTTTGAGATCACCCTCAGCTTTTGACTTCTTCTCTAAGCCGTGCCTATAGTATTCTGTATGTACCCGGCTATCTTGAACTGCCAGTGCATGCGAATAAGGTAACGTTTCTTTTGTTTTGGCATCGATCTGGATTGCCAAACCATTATTGACACGAGGAAATGTTTTTTACAATGCCCTGAGAAACGTCCTGCTTAACTTGCCTCTCCGATATTGTTCGCAGACATTGTCTTTAAGATGGTGGAAAGGGGTTCGCCTCAAACTAAACAATGCATTCGATGAAGAACTGAGAAAGAATAGAGGTGTTAAGGTGTGCAAAATCCAAAATGTCTGTCTTGAAAATCGGCATTTAACCTGACAATGGTTAACTTGCACTCAAGTTTATTTTCTCAGAACGCGAAAGCAGCTTTGCTTTCTCAGAAAGCCAATTTTGAAATTAAAAGATTGCCAGTTAATTCGAAAACTTTTCTGTATTGTTTAACACATGCAATATAAATGCGAATGTATTTAAAATGGGTTTAAAATATGGCAATTTCTCATGAGCTCGAGTTATTGGCCACGTTCATTTTAGGCCAACGATTTAAAAATATTAATTTTCAACAAAATTATTTCATGTTAATTACATTTTTTAAGCAATATGCTTGCACATACATGTAAGTAATTTTGCTATGCGACCGAACTAAAAGAAATAGCTTGTGCCACATAGAATTTGAGCTTCTGAGCAAGTGCTAAGCTTCATTGCACATACACGTTTGCTCAGAACTGCTCAACTTTTTTTTTCTTCTGTCATTCAGCACTGTTAAACGCTGGAAGGTAGCCGGATATAACGATTCCTCTGATGATTTGCATGAAAATAATTGAAACAAATGCAACACCGAAGCTAAACTATCTAGTAACAGCTTAAGCCTCTGGCAATGAAGCAGAACGGAAGCATGCACAATTTTATGCATCGTTGCAAGATTAGTTGATACTGAACATTTCTGGCTTTTTAGAATTGCTTTGGTAAGGATTTTTTGCCGTGAAACAAAAAAAAAATATGATTTGCGTACTGCTCATCATCTAAGCAAGCCCACAATTACTGGGAGCAAGCAGATATTTTGCGTATTTAAATAAGCATAACTTATTGACATAAGGAAGAAGATGCATTATTGCAAATCATATTACGCACATTAACAGTAGTGATATGAATCCCATTGCTCAATTTGTTTTTAGAAAAAAAATCTGAAATAGTCGTTATTGAACGCATTTAGGAGGTCGGTAACACTTTCCTTCTATGAATGAAAGATTATTACGTAAAGTTCAACGAGGATAAGTTCCGCTTATGTTTTCAAATACATGCATCGAAGAACTGACCAAGCAGAGGCTTACAGCTGCCACACTCTGTGGACATAAGCATCGCTTTAATCCCAAATTTCTCTATCCGAGTGAAGAGGTACATGGCCGAATGATGTTCTACTTGGACACAGCTAATGGGTTTAGACCCCTGAGCAAATAACAGAACAAGTTGACGACAGAGGACCAGCATGCGATGATTAAAGTTTCGAGGACTTGGTCAACATCGTCCCCCAAATCTGGACGTATTTTAAAGAATAGATGTTCATACATCATACGACCTGACACAAGGTAGCTATGTGGCGCGTGAGCTGGTATTACTTCAACTCCGGTGGACCACAATACGCTAAAGGACACGAGAGTAAGGGATAGGACTCGCTTGTACACAAAGAATTCCCAAAACCCTTGATCTTGGGCACCTTCATGGATTGGGTCATGCAATCTGAAATCATTTGGAGTAATCCACGCACGTATTTTAGAATTAATGCTGTGATCTTGATAACGATTGTTCGATTATTCAGACACAATTTCATTGAAAAACACGTTGATCGAAGTTTACATGTTGACCTTTACTATACCTATACATTGGTGAATTGTTTGTGCTTCTTCCATTGGTAGTTTTGGTCGCGTTCGTTGTCAAATGGTGCAATGCTTAGCTTCCTTTATATAAATTTGCATATACAGGAAAGGATTACTGAATCAGAAGCTGATGTTTGGCCGACGTGTAAAAACAGCAACGTGTAGATAACATGATCATGAGCATTTCTCACCTGCTCAGTGTGCGCCCAACTTAAAGAAGTTATGATGCACACTGAAAGTTCTACGAGGAAAGAAAAGGAGGGACCCGGGCTGTAGAACAGGTGTGTTGGAGTGGGAACCCCCCTTCCTTTCGATTCCCGTCCAGTATGGGTTCAAACAGCATGAAAAAGCTATATTGTGCTTTTTGAATATCTGGATTTTACCGAACTATACGGCACATTGTGAATGAGCAAGTTTTCGTCCTGAATGGCTGGAAGGGCCTATACGACCGAGTAGCGGGCCATGGAGGACTTCTTGCAAAGATTTTTTCTTCGTCTTGTAAGTTTACCTTTTACTTGGCCCATTGCACCTCTGCTCTTAATGTTAATTCATTATTTGAAAGCAGATGGATGGCTGCTCTATTCTTACGTTTCCCCGCGCGCGACCCTGGGGGTAGAGTGAACCCGGGACGAGCCGAGTGTTCAAAAGCTAGATGGTTTGTAGTTGTTGAAGATATGGGGCATGAAGGTGAGGCACAGTCTCGAGGGGTGCGCACCCCTGAAGGCAATTTGTCCCAAAATCCGAGTCTTTGTTCTGTTGTGCAGTCGCGAGCATGGGACCATGTACAACCTCGTAGCGGCACGTTTCTTAGGAATTTTTAAATACATGTAGTGCCGGTAATTAACACCCAGCAATCCAACTGTTTCTTTGGAGATACGCTCAAGTGAGAATTTTATTGTTTTTTACTGGAAGCAGTTTGGAAAATCGATGCGCTGACGACACGGTATATTGGAAGCCTAAAGAAATCGTCCGTGAGGGGGTTGAAGAGTACGCAATACACCCGGAGATGAGGTTTCTTTCTTCTTTTTCAACTGATTTTGGTTACGAAAAAGTCAGTTTGCAACTAATTTACAAATCGGTCAGTTGAAAACATTAACTTTCGAATGGGCTGTGAGAGTTTGTTCTAGCAGGTGATGGAATCTGATGCCTTAGCGCAGAGGTTAGTTACAATGGCCATTATCGTAAAATAAGCTCAAATTCAGATTTTCATTAAACAAAATAAACATTTTAATACAGGGTGTAAATCCGCTAATGGCATAGTAGGTGTAGTCTTACAGTATTTAGAAAATCAACAATAACTTTGTTTATTGGAACCATTGGGCAAAAGGCAAAATGTTCCTGTCTCTCTTAGCTGCCAATATGACTTTTGGGAAGTAAACTCGTGAAATAACTACTAAGCTTTGCCAAAACGTCAAATCCCAATACATATACAGTTAACATAACATACAATCTGATAGTATTTCGTTGATGTCACCAGATGGTGTTACTTGCTATTGGCTAAAGGGTGAATGGTTTTTTTTTCAAAATGTAAATGTTGGTTTTCTGTCCTCGAATTAATGGCGGAACCATTAAAAGTTTATGGAATGAGATATACTAAATTTAAAGGAAAAAAAAGTAATTTATATGGGGCCAAACTTTTTGAAAACCTTGTCTGCGTCGGCGGTTAACAGGTTACATAAATCATACTGTAAACATCCATGAAATCTGATAGGATTAGGCTCGCTCTTCCAGTCAAGTAATAATAATAAAAATAATAATAAATCTTTTACGATTCGACTGCATATCTCTTCAAAATTCACTCACCCGTCTGATGAAAAGTATTTTTTACTGCAACATTCAAACGAAAACGACTTACCTATAAAAATAAAATGAAAAAAAAATTAGTTATAAAATCACCAATGAGAGATCAAATTAAACGAAGAAATTTGTTTAAATTCATAAAGATTATACATGTATAAAACTAGATAGTGACCATTGTTTCAAACTTGTCTCGTTTTGAGATAATACATACAGAAAGTCAATCTTAATAATGTTACTAGATATGCAGCGAGCATTGCTTGTACTGTATATTTGACTCTACAAGCAAGTAAGTTGGTTATTTATGTAAAGTATTAATTTGAAAGTGTGGAGATGTGCCCGATGAATATGAATGCCATGTTTGGGTTATGGATTGGATACAATGTCAAGAAAATATCCAGAGATTTTGGCTGAACGTAAATAGATCTGCCAAAATCAAGCAGGCCTAGCGTTAGTACATGTTGAGCCTGCCGTGAGTCGAAATGACGAAGAGCGCGTGTAGTCTGCATAATACCACTTAATTAATGGTTATACAATGTATGTTTATTCTTAACTGCTTTGGTAACTTAATGGCTCCGCATTTTTAAGTATGATGTTGCTTATGAGTCTATACGTACACGTACACTGTATGTTCACAGTAGTTCCATTATGTCTATATACCAAAATTCCCATTCTGGTGAAATATCACATAGAACGTTTAGTGTAATACTCGATCGTTTGCCACATAGCTAGTACACTTTTAACAATTTCAAAGACGTGTGCCATAATGTACATGTATAGAATAATCATGTATTTCTGTGGATTTTCTCTATGCGGTCAAATTGTCAATTGACCCTTTTACTAATCAGATCCTCTTTCGGATTTTTATGGAACTATTGAAAGGCCTTTTCGAAACGCTCTGGCCTCCATCTCTGCATAGAACGGCGCTTTCAGCGCATAGATAACTTGCACATGCAATAACCAATAACATAATAGACAAAAACATAATAATAAATATCATAGTTAATACATCCCTTTAACATATATCCATTAAACATAATCCCCCGCCTAAGAAGGGCAAAGACCCTTGGGGCTTAACTTCTGTCTGTCACAAATTTTGACTTTCCTTGGAGTTTGTCATAAAGCGGTTCCACTGTACAGACAAACCCAGACTTATGAACGTTAAAAGTATGAGCCATTCAAACAATTTCGTACTGTGCATTTCCCTTTTATGACCTTCCTTAGCTTGTTGATTCTACGTAATTGGTGGAAACAATTTTCAAGACAAGTACTATATTATTTAACTTGGTAAATTTAGAATATTTCGCATTATAGGTACCTTGTTCATCATCCAAAAACATTTCAGTTCCCATGACATTAAATAACATTTAAAAAACAAAATTTGGATATAGCATCCCTGCTTCAAAAGTGACAACTCAACATTCTTAATTTTGAGATGAAGCAAGTTTTAATTTATGAAAATGCATATTGCATGATAAAATATTAAAGTGGCAATAATGTCATTTAGGTGAATCTTCATGGTAGGTTAAAATGTATCGTTTTTATTTAATACAATGCTCATTTGGCTTCATATAACTCTGTCTTAAAACCATGCATAAACTGAATTTTTTTTTTAGTAATGTCACATTTTTGCATCAACTAAGGCTCTGGACAAGTTTTAAAAAGGTCTACACAGTTTGGCGTGTTGACGAATAAGTCTTTAGCGCGAAATAAATTATGTCAACAAATTAAGATCGAGAGAAAAAAACAAGCATTACTTTTTACATAGAACTATTACAGTCCATGCCCTAAATTTTAAGTTGAGGCAAACATACGGTACTATTTTCATTCATCACTCGACATTTAATTAAATTTCGACATAATAAACATCGGGCCATGAAAACGTGTATGGTGCCCATATAGGCCAACAAAATTCATGGAATATTTCAGTTTCCACTTCATTTTTGCAGTTCTGGGGGAGAGAGGCCTGACGCTGGGACCGACGCAGTTTAAGGGTGGGGAGCCATAAAATCCTCTCAAAATATCATATGTTCAATACAAAAAAAAATATTTGTGCGCAATAAAAATTAGTCCGTGCATCCCCGTCGAGTTATTCATAATGACAACCCATCCTATTCTCCTAATTGTATTTGCGAGGAACAATGGCGCCCCCTCTAAGGGCCTGTTTTCCACCGTTCGGATTCGCCATTATTTCGAGTAGAAGCCCAGCGGGAATTTGGCTGGAGGGGGAGGTGAAAAGAATGTTCTTCGGAATTATCTTTATGGTTAGATCTGTCTCTCATATTTATATATATATTTTTTTTGTCCTGCATATGCATGTCTCCAGGTTTCATTTGTGAACAAAACGAATAAATAAAAGTGAAAGATACGCCGACCGCAATGGACACACAACCCAGGTTTTCAATCACCAGATGCACCAAGATGGCGGCCGCTAATATCTACACATTTCACTGTAATGTTAGGTCATTTCCTGTTTCCATTCTGCCTATTGGGAAAATTCGCTGGGTTTAACCCTCAGATGGTTACCTTAAAAAAAACTTTCTGGCTTACCTGGGGGTTTTCGAGACCTATTATATTTAAAAATCCAAAAATAGTACAATATCGTTTAAATACATTAAACTTGATCAATTACATAGTTTTTATCATTTTCATTTAAATAGAATGTTTTTTATCAAGAAAAAACTACAAAAAATTCCAAAAAAGCTTCATATTTTCATATAATAAAACTAAAACAAAAACAA
>JAQGBX010000696.1:0-31611 GCA_034698745.1 Megaphyllum sjaelandicum | reverse complement strand
GACTTTAATGGGACCCATTAATCCCATTAGTCTCATTGGATTTTTGAATGAGACTGTATGGGATTTTTCAGCTGGGACGGTACACGTGTTTGTCAACACAACCGATAGGTTAAGTTAAACGGGAAATACATGTAGGTAAACAACGCACGCCGTTTTTACTTTTCGATATGAACCGTTATTAGGCGGCAATCCCGCCTTCAATGCCTGACGACCTGGCAAGTCTGTTTACTTGTCCTTTTTTGGCGGACACTACGCCTCATCTAAAGTGTCATAAGTATTTGCCTACATGGCATGTTGTTTGGCAGCTATCCTGCCCTCAACCTTAGGATAAAATTTTGTGCCAATCTGGCATTGTTGTAGGTCGACCTACTAGCTACAATGATTTTCGGTCAACTTACATTGGCAACCTGTGCCACGTCAACACGGCCCCTCCAGTGTCGTGCTTATCGGCAGTCTACGGTCGACGCCCTACTACGATCGAGGACGATAGCGCCTCGATTACGTACAATTCGACATTTGTCCAGAACCCAACGGAACAAGCCGTTCCATTGGCAACGCCCGCAGCATACCAGGACGTCCACCCGACGTCCAGAAACGTGTTGGCCAGGCCGACCTGCACCTTGCTGCTTTCCTGCCTTTCCCTTCCCCGGCCCTTTTAAGGGCCATCACAAAAGAGAGAGAGGTTACTAGAAGAGCAAGGCTCGAAACCCTAACACCGTGAACGAGTGCGAGTTAGCCGCGCACTCTACTAATACTAACAAAACTAAATTATTACCTCTCGCCCATTCGACCACATCATAAGTCTTATTAAAGGTTAAATTCCCGAAATGCTGTCGCAACTTTGTCTGTATATACAGTTATGCCCCTTGCATTATCACCACGTAAACGTGACAGTGTAGCACCATATACTGCACCCAGTTTGATATTGATTCCTGGCAATTTTCTGTTTCTGATTTTGCCATTCGATATAAATAATACATGGGTGACTGCGGTGGAAATCAATGCGTTGTCAGTAGGAAGGACGTCCACTGGAAATCCACATCGTCTCTGTCTCGCTGAGCTTTCATCTGCGCTGCTATATTTCTTTGTTTAGCTTTATTGTCAGCTTACGAGAACATAATGACTTATAGTAAACTGCATTTCGATGCTGCGTCCATTCTTCATTTCTATTTGACCTACGAGATAACACTCAACAGACGGGAAATGAAGAAAAAAAACTTCCAAACGGCTAAATTTTCCATTTATTATTATTATATTTTTAACCGAGACAAAAGTTGGCGTAACAGTGTAAACTGTCCACAGTTTCGCGGTGCAAGTATTGTTTTCACGAGTGCTTTTCCGCCCGCAATAACAGTTATCCTTCTGCGCCATTTTGCGATGAAAATAGCAAGTGGAAAAACAGAAATAGCCCTCGGGTTGTCGAAATAATACGTAATGCTAGACAGTGGCAGTTCATCCTCGACATAGTCGTAAAAATACAATACAGGCAAAGATTTCGAAGAAATCATTCCTAGTCATGCATGGTTTCTCTCGAACTTAGCTGCGAGCTTGTAAAAAAAAAGGAAAATAAAACGGGTGATAACTTTGCAATGACAAGAATTTTGAGCTAGTGCTCCCTTAGGAATATGACTAGTTCGAGCATGTAGTCTCACACGTCCGAAGTCACACAATCTAAACTTTTTTGATCATCCAAATATTTTTTTAAGTTATTGATCTGTCAGGTCACGTGAAGTTGACAATTTTGCTTCGGGAAAATCTTTTCCAAATGAAGGATTTACACATTTCATCAGCTTTTCTACTGTATTGATCGAAGCCAATTAGTACAATGAAAGCCGCTTAATTAGATCACGTTGGTTCCAGCTATTCTGACCGAAATAAACGATGAAACGTAAAAAGAAAAAAAAACCGTTAATGTTCAGAAATAGTCACGTTTCCGGTTAAATTAGTAGCCAATAAAAAAATCATTTTCCATGGAATTTTACAGAATTTACCCTTGCATACACGAATTTTATACGCGCAGAAAATACGTTCAGACGTAATAAAAAGTTTCCTCAATGGCGTCGATCTAGCAAACTTAAAAATTATCCGGTTAATTTAGTGGGCAATAAAAAATGTTCTTGAGAATTTTACATACTTTGCCCATGTTTGAATTTTACGCATATGGAACTGTCCTGTCCCTGGATGAAAAACAGTGCAGACATCTGAGACATGTTAAAATGTCTGCATGTTAAAACGTTCAACAGGAAAATTACGTATTCATGAGTTCCAAGAAAGATTCCACGCTTTGGTATTAAATGAAAAATAAGTAGCCTACTCCTATCCATCGTCGAATTTGCATTTCCTAGAAATGGCTTTCTCCAGTTGTCATCAAAAAGACTACGCCAGGTGCAGGAATGAAAAGATATGCCCATTATTTTCCATTAATCTATAGCAGTTTGCACAAACGGCACCATCAGCTAAAATTACTTCGCACATACAGTATACGATAAAGAATGAGGAATAACGGAAACATAGCGCGCTTATACGAAGTATGCATATTTCACCAGAATCTTTGTCAACCGAGGCTCAGCATCAATTGAGTGGTAAGATTCCTCCAAAGTTGGTCGGTTTTTTAGGTTTTTTTAAAAAGTGCCACTATAATTTTACCTGCTGGTCTGTACGGTACATGTCCATCCGAGTAATGGAACGGGATGAAAGAGGCAAGAAAAGAGGGCATGCCATCTGGAGAGATAGGAAAAAATGTAAATGATGCGAGACGGGAAAGCGGAACACATCCGTGGACATGGATAATGGGAAAATTCCTCATGCTGGCATTATATTTGTCGATGCGAGCGGAAACGGTCCAGGAAGAGAGACAAGGGCACTCGTGACAGCAACGGGGAAGTCCTCGTATGCTCGACGATATTCGCTCGAAATTCGAAAAATACCGGATTTACGCATGTCGACTCAAGAAGAGCAGCGTGTATACGTTATAACCGACAAACTCAACTCGAAGTCGCGATGTTTGAACGATGAAAATATGTAGTAATTCCAGTTTATGTGTAGGATTCCGGTCGTTTGACTAAAGCGCTTTGCTTTGGCCTTTACAGTAAACACTTTAGAATTTGTTTATAACATAGAAAACGGAACATTGGGATCAACTATAGCCACCATTCCGTTTATTCGGTGACTGCAAGAATGAATGAAATTGACAAAAATTGGCAGTATTTGTTTTCAATGAATTATCAGCGCATTTAGGCCTACATCATAGAAAGATTAAGCTGCAGTCGTCACTCGATGCTTCTAAAGCTGGACATACACGAGGCAAATTATTTCTGGAAACTTACCAATTTAAGTTTTGTCCGAAAATTCAAGCGCATATTTCTGAGAATTTTTTAGTTTTTCACATTAGAATGCACATTCTAAAAGACAGAACTTTTTGAACGGGCCATGTTTCCAGAAATAATTTGCCTCGTGTATGACCAGCTTAAAATGGAAAAGACAGCAATCGGTTCTTTTATATTACGGTATTATCGAATTAAATACCAATAACCCAACCACAAAGCGCCAGTGAACACGGCATAATGTACAAGCAGGTTGGCTGTAAGTGTGATTCTAACAACCTTTACATTTCTATTAATATCGTACGATGGGTGTTCGTTAAAGTTTCCGTACATGTAATCATTTTTTAACAACGGTGTATTATGAATGTGTAAGAATTCTGCATGGATTTTAATGAGATTTGCTGAAAAAATTCTTTCATCATACCTGAACATATTTCAACATTAAAAGATGCGTTTCAAAAATTACACGCGTGCTTAATATTGGTGCGCAAAGATGGTGTCCGAGGAGAGAGTGGCTAAGCAGCGTTTTTAACTTTTGAAGGCATTTCAGGAGCATAAATGCGTCACATGTTTAAGGTTCGAGCAATGGCCGAAAATTCGGTCTATGAGTAGGCTACAATTGTAGATTGCATAGTTTAGAAATTGACAGACAAGTTTGAAAGATGGTGAGAGAAGTAGACAACCAGTTCTGTCACAAATGCTTTGGTTTAAACGTGCTTTTTTTCGCGCCGTTTCTTTTCATGATTAACTGTGGCTCGAGGAAATCGGATTTCGAAAATAAAATCAATGTTAAGGTAATTTTTTTTTTTTGATTATTTCAGTTCACTCCATTGCAATGTTTTCGTTGTAAAAAGAATTGCTATTCAGTTGAATACTGCTAGAGTGTGGAAAATGCATAGTTCTGATTAGATGTACAACTGCTAGGGTGTGCATTAAAAATGAAGTATTTGGCACAGTAATTTGAACGTTTTAGGTTAGATCAAATTATTGTGTCCAACCTTTTAATTTTACTCTATATGCCATAGCAGTTGTACCTCTAAATAGCACCAGGTTTTCAGGACTAAAACACATGCAACCACGTGCATATTCATATTTTAATTAATTACAATTAAAGATTTTTCTTACATTTGTTTGTTTTTTTCCAAAATTTTAACGTTTTAGTTCAAATTACTAGGTTATAGCAGTTATTCAGCCTAATATCACTTAGTTTTCACAATGAAAACGTAGCAATCACATATCTACTTCGGAATGAATGAAATTGATCAGGATTTCGTGAACTTAAATATTCCAAAATGGATTGCTTTTCAAGATCATCCTTAAAAGGAATCAATGTACTGAACCTTGTCAATTGATAAACAAGTTTTTTATTTGATAAGGAGCCTTTTCCATTTACTGCCAAACCAAAAGGGAACAGTGCATTGAACCTTATTCCCTAAAAAGGTTCCTCCTGGTGTGGCAAGAGAAAGAACCTCAAAAGGTTCTATTAAAAGTATAGAGTGTACGCATAAACTCGCTGCCAGAACAATGCCAAAAAAATGATTTTTTTTTAACAACCCGCGTATGAATAAACTTTGATTTGATTAGGTGGCCATACTCCAACTAACTATTATCAGTTTTATATACATGAACATGAACATGTACAGTGCACTGTAAATATCAGAGAAACAAACATAACTTAGGAGATGAGATAAGATTAAGCCAAATGAGTTCATCGAAATGATCATTACTGTAAACTAGCTTTCTCACTACACATTTTCAACCCGAATGAAATCAACGCAGAAGAAAAAACTAACAATTGCGAGACACAAAATCATTATAAAAAAACCAGCGTCCCAATCTAATCATAAGATTCTAATTACTCACTTAAAATTACGATAGCTCGAAGCTCTTTCTGGAAAAGCTTGTATACTTGAATGCTATGCCATACTTAAAAAGATACATCATTAATATTTAAGTTGTTCATTCTTATTTGACTGTGGCTGTACTATACGGCGACTTTCCGCATAAGAGCTTGTGGAGGAGCAATGGCCATTCAAGGAAGGGCTAGCAATAGGAAAATTGATTTGCTATAAATGACGAAGCTCGCAAACCCTTGTGTAACAACAGAATTAACAAGATTAGGAATCTTCAGCGCAGTTGAGGCGAAGAAAATCAGTTGAGTATGAAAAGAGTGAGTGCCACTGCAGGCGCTTTCAATTATGTGCTCGCAAATTTGAGCATTATCAGCCCAGTAGACCATAAGTAACTCCTGGTCGATTCACTGAGAAATAAATGCATAGACCTGATTAAATTAAACAGCAGCCTGACTCATCCTTGCCTTTCTCCCCATCCAATTCCATTTCCTTCTTTCTTCTATAGTACTACTAATCTCATCTCTCGCTCACTTCTGGAAGTAGCTAGTTCAAGAGTGGACACTGACGATAGAACAACTACAGGGTTTAAATGTAAGCAGCATCTGTCATATACTCATTTAGAGTATTGCATAAATTAGTACAATTTAAGAGAAATTTGAACTATATTTGATACGTATATAGCAAAATATACGTACATGCTAAATGAAAAATGTTGTAACTAAAAATTCATATTACAGTTGTGGTTGCAGTTGCGGTCGGCACTAAGTCTCACTCGGTTTTCTAGGAACTTCTGATATGAACCCATTTAAGCAAAAAAACGTGGTTTATTATAATAATATACGATATACGTTATGAAAATTAATAGCAGAAATAAATAAGTTTGAGAGTTTAGAAAACTTACAAAAATAGTCGCGCTGTATCTCACGGATAAAAGAGCCCTTTTCAACTAAAGATGATATGCAATTCATATCAAAATACCCTTAAATGCCACTGACTGTGATTTAGGCAGAATGAGGAAACCATATACCCTGTAGTCAAAATACCCAAACTGTCGTTTTTAAAAATAAAAAATAAAAAAATCATGTATCTCTCAGATAATAGCGCGAGTAACGGAAGGTTAAAATGAGACATCCAGTATATAGTGTATACATACATGTATACCAAATAAATACATGTATACTGTTTAGAACCTACGGTACTGTATAAAGGAACTGTGGTGCTTCTCAGTGTGAGAATTTCTTAATGAAATCATCGTGGAAAACCAAACTTGTTTAACTTCAGGCTTTTGTCCAGCTTCGCGCCGAAATTCGTGTCAAAAATGTTGCTGCCTTTAGGGACAATATATTCCAAACCATTACATTGAAATTACCGAAAGAGTAAACAAAGTCGTTAGTCAGCATGAAATCAAATGTGCACGCTTTAACGCTTTAGACGACGCTGCAAATGCCATATTTTTGGAGAAAGTTGACATCGAAGCCATTTGGATTATTGCGAAACCGTTTCCGGGAAGCCATTGCGCCAAAAATGTTCCCTCAACTCTCTTACGTGAGACTGGATCGTAGAAGCAAAGGGGGAAACAACAGGAATACGAAAGAATTGCCAACCTAATAAATTAAATTTTATTAACATTGTGGTGCGGATGAAAATTCAATTGCATTCCGACATATTCGTGCAATAGCTGCGTTGTTTAGTGGTTGCTAAGCTGGAAGTTGTCTGTTTCTTCTGCCAAACAATGTGGAGTGAACAGTTCCAGAAAGCCTGGGCGAGAAATTTCACGTGAAACGATTCAACAAAATTGTTGAGAAATATTTACACAGCTCATCCGATACATGTACTACTAGTATCGGAGTCTAAGAAGATAGATATTTTCAACTCCTCATTTTTCCAAAGAAAATCAATGCGCATTATAATTACAGTGGAATTTAGCCATTTCTAAGGATGTGAAACGTGCATAGAGGGTGGAAGTATAGGCTATAAGCTACCAGGGGTGTTCATTAAGATTCCGCAATAATTATAAAAAACGGCTATCTGGATTTCGATGCAACTTGTTAGAAAACTTTTTCCATCATTCTCGAACATATTTCGACATTAAAGATATGTTTCAAAGATGGCAGGTGCTTAAATACGGAAAACAAATATGGAGTCCGAGGAGATGGTGAGTGAGTCCGAGTAATGCCCAAACGGTTGGTCTAAGAGTGGATTGAAAGTTCAGAAATGGACAGACAAGTGTGAAAGATGCTCAGGTCGAGAAGTGGATGGTGAGTGTACTGGCACAAATGTATTTTACTCGCTGCCACAACGATGGCAAAAATGCATCTTCCACGTGTACACCATCTAGAAAAAGATCATTCAGAAACTACAAAATTCACATCATTTAGGAATGCTCGCAGTTTTTTACTGTAAGTTACTGTATATGCTTACTTATCATATAACAAGTGAAATAAGAGCTACTCGAGAGAATGTGATTATGGCACATGTAAGCGCACAACTATTAATATCCGATTAGTGTAAAAAAATAATTGATGCGCTGGTACATGTACGACTGTAAATAAGATAAAAACGGGAAATAAATGTAAAATTGTATCATAACTGAGAATGAAAACGCTAGAGAGATGTAAACTTAGGATACATAAACTTAATTAAGTAGGCCTATGCTCATCACGTACGCCGCATCTTAAAAAATTAATCCACGAGAGGTCTATAAAAAAACGAATTAGCTGCCAAGATATTCACATGCCAAAAAATGAGCTGTGGGATAAATGTACTTAATAACACATTACACGTTTAGCGCTCCTCCGAGTCTAATCAGAAGCATAATTAAGCTTATCGAAAGAAATATGCCGCTTAAATGCTAATGCTGAAGAAACTCATTAGCACGAGGATGATCTTCACATTTTTTCCATCAACATAATTGATTTGTTTGACTATTGTCCAATACCCGATTCTCATCCCATATTTCAAAACTTTTTAAAATGCACTGTCGAAATCATTGTCTCGTGTTTGCATAAAACAAATGTGGGAAATTGCGGGGATAATTTGACTTTTAGCTTCCAGATTTCTGAAAGATTCGTTTTACTGTAGTACATGTATCTTATTAAAAACTTTAAAATGTTTACCATTTTGTAGACAAGAGGATTATGATCACATTTAAAGTTTCTCGAGGCACCCAAGTGAAACGTACTGTATTACTATATTAAAATACCAACTTCTTTGTTATGATCGGGCAAAAAATTTGCAATGATCACGAAGAAAATTCAAATTAGAGAAACTTTGATAACGAGCGTCATTTTATTATTTTTACATAATGATAAGTTGTAAAGTAGTCATAAAGTAGCGAAGCTAGCTTAAAGTAAATCGAAATGTTCTTCCGAGTATAATTCTTAGCTTCTCGAAACGCATTACAAACAGCATTCTTAGAAATATAAAATAGATTTTTCAAATTCGTCACATTCTGATACTACAAATTAACCTTTTTTTTAAGCTGTACCTGGTAATTCGTTTCAAGAATCAACCTTGCAGATTTCGAATGAAATACACCGCAATTTCTCGTTGCACGGTTTTTATAAACCGTCCATCTTGTGTTTCTCTGGCTGGCTGGGTTTGATTGTGGCTTCGATATTATTGGCAACTCATGGCCCATCCCCCAAGAGCGTTACATGTAACTCCGTGGGGAATTCCAAGACCATAAATCTCTTTAATTTACCCCGGGGCCATAAAACTGTCAAACCAGTTCCCTCCCCCCCATCCGGGGTGCATTCAGATCATATAGCTCCATCTTTTGGAGACAAGGACAACTAAATCTAACTCCTGATCGCATAAAAGAGGTTAGAAAATCAAACAACAATTTTCACCCGGTCAAGGCCGGGTTTTTCCGCTAGTCTATATAAATAAAAAATGTAAATCTTGATCTGTGTTTAATTCCGTATCTCCGAAAGTTTTTCGCCGATTGCTTTGAAATTTTCACACGACGTTGCCTTCGAATACTCGCAGGTCTTCGTAAATCTATTATCTAGATGTCACACCTGTGACAGCTACAAACGTGCTTTTTTTGAATACCAAATTACAACTTTGTGACACCACTGTACTTCGCCATCTGTTGGCCGTATATCACGCGCTATATTAATGATTTCACGATTTAAAGCCGCGTGCTGTTGCACGTGGCTGCACAAAGGGATAGTAGGGATCACTTGAAAGAGATGATACCGGGTGGAGAGGGTTGGGCCTTAAATATGGACTTGGAAGAGATGATACCGAGGACGGAGTGGGGGCCTTTAATAGGGACTTGGATGAGATGATACGGGGAAGGGGGGGCAAGGAGGTAACATAGAGGAATTAGACTAAGCCACAGCAGCGCGTGACCGGGTACAGCTAGTTGTATAATACAATTGTATTTTAGGCCAATTTAATATAGACAATCTGAAACATTGGATCATTGTTTTTATGCACCAATGCTCCCACAATTGGAAATTGATAAAGCCTAGCTAATTTACAGAATAGAAAATAATGAGACCTCCAATTTTAAGGTTCATGCGCGTCTTTGGGGGTAACTCAATGGGGGTAAATCCAATACACGTGCATGCATTTAATCATTACACAAGGTGTTCATTAAGTACATGTAAACATCATGTATCTTCAAGTGGTCGGAATAATAATAATAAAAAAAATGGTCGTGTCGTGTGCTTTTTTATTATGTGTTCATTAAGTTTCCGCAATCATTTAAAAAAATAAAATTAAAAATGGCTGTTTGGATATTAATGAAATATGTGGAAAAAATTCCTTCGTCATTCCTTAACATATTTCAACATTAAAAGATATTTCAAAACTTACACCTTTTGAATGAAAAGATGGACTCAGAGGAGAAAGTGGCTTAGCATCGGGTTTTTTTTTTAAACTTTTAAGGTATTTCAGGAGCAGAAATGTGTGAAATGTTTAAAGTCCGAGTAACGTCCAAACGTTCGGTCTATTAGTGGATTGAAAAATTCAGAAATGTGAAAGATGGCGAGAGAAATAGACGTTGAATGTCTGTAACTAACGCTTTGTCTTACACATTGTTGAGCGAGGCATACACTCGCTGCCACAACGATGGCAATATATACATCTTCCAAAACCAAAATTTTGTTGAATAATTGATGACGCTTACAAGTATTTCTCTACAGAATTTCATTAAAATCTTTACAGAAATTTTTTTAAATATATATGATTGCGGAAACTTAGGAAACCTTTCGTAAATTAGGTGAGGATGTGGAGAGGTTTTATTTGAAGTGTGGACATGACCTATAGCTGTCACGAACTTACTAATAGTAAAAACAGCCAAAATTACGAGTCGAACAACCAAATCATTTACCTATTTTACAACATCAATCGAATGCTCGACTGACCAATCCAAAGATGGCCATCAATCACGGAAAAGATGTTAAGTTTCAGAAAGAACGCCTTTATGTTCGTTTATCTTCTCCTATTCATTGATCACATCTGTCTCTGAAGGCGATGAAATCAATACAATGTAGTGTATCGGATACGTCATAGCAAGTGGTACACAGATATTGGTTTTTTTTAAGAGTTATGATGCTTATAGGCTGATCACCTGGAACTCAACAGCAATATTACATAAAACCTGACTAAAATAAAATTTTAAAATTGCGTTCAACGGTCAGTCGTAAGAAGTTTTGATACATACTGTATAGCAGTGGTTCTGAAAAAACAACGACTCCGGTTCTTGAAATAAAAAACGTAACCTATCATTGCCTGGTTTTGATGCCGCAGAAACCTACCATATGCAGCTGAAGTTGGACATCTCCAATATTGTTCTTTGTGCATTTGAAAGTAAGAATTTATAATTTGGGGAATTCCCCGTTCTTACCATTTTCGGTATGAATTAAATTTTTCAGCGCATCATTCTTGCAAGTTTGCCCAGGGAGGCGGCGGTTGGTTCTCAACGCCCCTGAATTTCCTTGGACCCAAAACGCCCACTTAGATCAATTCAACGCCCACCGGGGGGCGGTACCGCTCACTTTTTGAACCAACCACTGCCGTAAGGTGACCACCAACAACTGAAGCGTAAAGTATAGAACTTCTAGTTTCTCGGATTAGTCATGAGCACCACATGGAAACATGAAAGCCATAACTTAGGCTAACATTCACAGATGACCTTCTGCAAACTTTTATTTTAATATTTCCTGAAATTGTTTTTACAAAATTGATACTTTTATGTGGCCAGCTCAGGACACATTTTCCGACTTTTCAAACAAATTTCCTAAATTTTCAACAATTAATGAATATTTTAATGAAGAAAAACAGAATTTGTCCTACCGTGAGATGCTGGATGTCCTCGATAGCAGGAAATTCTCTCAGAATCCACAATAACGTATTACGCGAGCCGTTGAACCGACGGGGAGTTGGATCAGGGCGCGATTGAAGCATACATGTACATGTACTTTCTTAGGCAAGAGTCTCGACAAAGAGAAGCAACGGAGTTTCTATGGACTGAGACGAGGCATGGAGCTATCGCTCGATGGTCACACGGCATGGCCTATCCCTCGATGGACACGCATTATGACGTTTTCCCCTCGACGGAGACACGACCTGAAGTTTCCTGTCAAACTTCAAAGTTGAACTGGAAGTTTTTCTATGCATGGACTTAGCCCGAAGTTTCCTTTTTCCCTTCCATGGACACATTTCTCGCAGTTAACTTACATGGACTTAAAAAATTCATCCGTTGCCTCCTCGCCTGGGATTTAACAAGAAAGGAGGCTGGAGGTCAAGATCGAATTCGCCATGAACCAGGGCGTCCTATTTGTTCGACGTCTCACTGTCAACACTGGGAAAAATATATAACAGCATCGCACGAACTGGCGAATCTAAGGATGTCCACAAACTCTGGGAACGAGGCGGTTGTCCGAGGTCCGTTTTAATTATTACCACAGTCTTCCATGTTGGGCTGTAAAATAAGTGATATCGAGTCAGTGACTATGTCCGATATAATCAAGAATGAATAAAAACTGCATTCATTTTCTGTCAAAAAGTGACCTAATCTGTATTTTATAACCCCAAAATAATAGGTATTTTAACCAAAAACGATCAGTATCCAAACAAAATAACATCAGTATTTTAACCCACAAATGTCTTAAAAGTATACAATTTATGACAGGAATGGATGTAGACAGAGGTTCGAGGAATGGTGTCATTAAAAGAAACGTTTTCCGTTATTTTTGTTAAGAAAAAAACTAATTTAAGCAAATTGTTTACATGTAGTTAATTCTCAATGCATGTTCAAATTAAATGTTATTACAGACAAACATGTTTAAAAATCATTTTTATTTTGCCAATTTCTGAAATTTTACCGGTGTCCCATCAGTTATGTTGAGCCGGCAGTAAGACTGCGTTCAAATTCGATAATTCAATCCACTGCAATTTCTTTGGATTCGTACGTTCTAGAAACTCGAGTTTCTAATCCATTTAATCGCATCAGCTTTCAATTTTAACGGCGTAATACGGTATAAAGGCGGGCATACACGAGGAAAGTTAGGCCACAATTTTAGGCGTGTTCAAAAAGTCAAGCGCATTTTACTAACCGTGGCTTTTAAAAAAAAAGAAATTTCAAACTGAAAGTAGTTAGAGTTCATTTACATTATGTTTTTATAATTGACAGATATATTTCCTTTCTCGTAATTCACATTCTAAAAAACAAGAACTTTTTGAACGTGCAGTATTTCCAGATATAAATTGCCTCGTGTAGTTCATGCTCGTGACCTACGATAGTGCCTTTACGATTTCAATAAACTGATGGCGAATTCCACTTGTCCAAAAAGAGTACACTCGTGTACTCCGAGTGTACTCTTTTTGGACAAGTGGAATTCACCATAGTAGAACGACTTACTGTACGCGTACATTCGATCGCATCCAATTTGTTGACCATTTTCAAGCCAACTCAATGTAGCATGTAATTTTTCACTTAATTTACACTAAAAATAGCATTAAATTAACAAAATAAAATTCAGGATCGCCTGGATCATGTGATGCATCGTGTGATGTTAGTTTTGGGAAAGCCCTGCACTTAATAATCCAGACAATGTAATGTCTGCTAATCGATGCACATAAAAACAGTTGTTAAGCAAATCCTTTATTAAGAAACATTCTGTGATTTTGACCGACAAAGGGTGGAAAAAACAGTTATTTATTAAAACAATACCAGCGAAAGCGTGATAGCTGCGCAGAAAATCATTATAAAAAAAAAAGTTCCTCCCTATATAACAAGTTATGTTCAGCTATTTTTCCACTTTAAATTCTTTTAAATTATGGAAACAAGAGAGCCTCACGCGAGCTTTTAATCAAATTTCAGTCTGCGCCATTTTCCTTCGAATTACTTTGCATAAATTGGCAGTTAAGGGAGCTTTTTAGTGCGCACTGGTCGGATTTTCAAAATTATAATGCCGCTTCGAAAAAAACCTATAATAACGAAAACATAACAACAGGAATCAGATTTATGACATCATTTGGGAAAACGTGCAAAAGTTGAGGACAAATGTTTTTCGCTCGGGTAACTCGGAAAATTAAAATAGTCTCTTCGTTTGAAAGTTAATCTCGCACGAAGTAATTTCAAATGCAGGTTCAGAACTAAATTATAAAATTCAGAAATGAAAAAAATGATGTGCTTTCAAAGCCATTAGCTTCATGCAGGCATTGATTGTTTTGATAACGAGTGTTTTAGTGTAGGCGTACATACCCTGACTGATTACGTTTAAAATATAGAAATATTAGCCTTATACAGTATAATCCTAAATTTGCTCCAAGTAAGTTCTAAATTTTAAGATGCAGAAGTTGAATTAAAATAAATACATTTAACAAACGCGAAAAATGTAAATAGAAATTAAAATTTATAATGCACATACATGTAGAACCTGTTATCATAAGAATAATCAGAAAGGAAATGTATGAAATATCTTTTCCAACGAAAACCATAATTGGCCAACCAAGTCCACGGGGCATTGATAAAATATGTTTGCTTATTCATAGAATTATTTCTAACTTTATAATTAACGCATTGAATTACAGATAATACATATACTGTGCTACAGTACTTTGTCTAAAAATCATCCCGCGTTTTCATATTTCATACAATCTGAAAAATGTTCCTCGCAATATCGTGGATGGATTAGTACAAAACTCAAACTAATTATTCTGAATTTACTAGTATACTTTTTTGATAAAAAACAGCCCATCAAAAATGAACTCGTTATTACTGCTGACAAGATAAATGCAACAAAATTTGTAGAATTTAAGCAATATTTTTAACTTTTTTTTAAATTTAGTTTGTTCGATTAGTAATGCCGCGGGTGCGCAATTGCGACTGTACTAGTAGGTTTACTGCAAAACAAGATCTAAAATGACCAGTGCAAATTAACTACAACGTTGAAACAAATTAACACCCTGTATTCTTACAGTTTATTACATTAAATTAGACTGTTCTATAGCTGAAGGTCAAGGTGACAAGATAAAAGAATAACATTTCAGAAACCATTTAATTTCTTTAGTGAAACAAATTCAACAATATTCAACGTCCCCTTTTTCCAAAAATAACAAAATAATGATGAAAAAATAATAATGGTTGGTGGATTTTTAACGTTGGCCTATTTCGGCACACGAGGGATCTTTAACGTGCAGAGGTCAAACGGAATCTACACGGGACCTCGGTTTAAACTCTCATCCGAAAGAGCAGCCACTTAAGAGAATTTTGCACATCCTCAAAATTCTCCCCGACCTCGACTGGGGAGCAAACCCCGCTAGTTAGGCCCGTTGTCCACGACCTGGATTTTGCCGGTCCGGCACGGCCAGCCCCCATCTGCCCCACCCCGTGTATCCCGGTTGGATGCCTTTTACACAATGTAGTGTTTCACCGGTAAGGTCGTGTTCCCCTAGTTTGTGGGTGATGTTCCCTTAGTTTGTGGGTTGTTTTTCAGACACCGGATGTCAAGTGAGGACTATTTGTCGACATCAAGCCATTAAAACTTCACTGGTTAAAGATTTATGACCTAAATATCTTACTGAATTCTCCCCTCTGTTAATAAAACCGAAAAAATCCGTCCGGACTGTTGTGAAAGCATCCATAGGTTTCAATGCATTACCCAGACTTCAGTATGGTAGCCGGCATCCGGACAAGCCGAGGTTTGACCCGGCTACCACCGGGTAATTAAAGGCCGGGTGGCAGGCTCCGGAATGAGTAAACACGCGCTATGTTATTTGTATATCTAACATCCGAAGGAGCGGGTAAAAAAACCTGTTCGGACAAAACCGGGACGTTGACAACGGGCCTAATAGGATCGAGAGGCAAGCGCGTAACCCACTCAACCATCGGCACTGGCGCCCTCTTGGGTGGGAACAAAAGCTTTATTTCTTGAAGTAATCAGTAGCCATTTCGAAGTTCAGCCATGAAGTTGTTGAAATATTCTATTTTGTTCAATTCAAGTCTTGTCATAAATTATTACAAAAAAATTATACAATATCAAAATTATTTTTGATAATAATCTCAGTCTCGAAGACTCTCTAAGTTGCCTTATAGGCCCTATAATGAAAGGCACCAAGCACTGGGTATCTTCTCCCTTGAGGACAGGAGACGCAGAGGTGCGCTCAACGTGGCCTTGAATATACTACATGTATGTGGAAAACTCTGAGTGCCAGCCAGCGATTTTTTTGAGAGGGCCTGTTGTGGGCCAACCAGGGGGCATGGCATGAAGCTGCTTAAACCCTCAGTGCGATGCGATATCAGGAAATATTCCTTCAACGTACAAGTCATCAATGACTGGAATGTCTTGCCAGGACCACTGTTGGACGGCTGTCCCAGCGTTAATGCCTTTACGAATAGGCTGGATACACATTTATTCGCCAACTAGATTTCTTCGGCTTCAAGCCCCTGGCTTTGCCTAGTTTTTGTTCATATTATTATTATTATTATTTAAAATTGTATAGTTTATCTCGTCACCTTGGCCTTATCTTGCTTGTCAGCCATAGAAGAAAACATTTTTAATAGGTCAAATACACAGTATACAAAATATCAATGTGGGCACTCCGTGTCGGCACTTGTCATGTTCCCCTATCCCGAAAGAATAGGGCAGGACTTCAGTATGAAATGCCCTGCATCAAAACGAGCGTGTCTTAATGCGCGTTTGGCATGATCGTATCGTAGGTGACGTGTCACTCGCTCGACATAGGATAACAGATAGCCACATGGTTTCACACTACTTTCACATTGGCTAAGTATATAGCAATTCGTTTGAAATGAGTGATACGATAAATGCATTTTGTTCACACCGCTCGTTAGTCAGAATGTTGGCGCTGCGAATTGGGACTCAAGGAAGGCGCGAAGTAACCATACCGCACAGTATTTCGTAGGCCTATACTGTGCCAAATATCAGTTTATAAGTGCATTGAGAAGCACTCCCGTCAAACAGAACTAACCGAGATGGTTAGACGTTAGTTTTTACCGTCGCCTCCGTGATATGAAAATTAATATGACACTCATAATTTAAACATTAAGAGGAGACGAGTTGCTCATATTTCATTTCACTTGACACGAAACAGCAAGCAGTGCAAAATATTCTTTGTAAATTGCTGTATGATTTCGTAAATAAATGACACGTGAATACTTTTACGCCTTCTAGGCACTTTTCGTAACCAAAATTGATTATGCATAAATGAAAGCGTGCATATACTGTATACTTAACGCAGCATTTCGCGTGGTTTCTATGTATTAGCATAACTACACGTAATTCAAAGTCGGAAACAAAACTAAGCAGTATACTTGCTAAATCCTATATTAGTACGAGGTATATAATGAAAATAATGACATTATTTTACTTACATTTTCCAAACAAAATGCAGCAATCTTAACGACATAGTTTTAAATATTGATCGCTGCATCATTCATTGTAAAATGCATATGCACTTGTCAAGAGTTCGAATAAGTCGACTGATTTTTGAAAAAAAGTGAAACAATTTGCATAAGCATGCACAGTGCATGGGCATAAACTGAAAATAACGGAGATTTATAGATCTTCGAATAGGTTTACGAGGCTCACTTTCCATCATGCGTTTGCAAGTTATAATGTCCATCATAAATATTCTTTTGCCATCGTATGACATGACATCAGGTAGCATTTTATAATAATTGTTTAATGTTTGCATTAAAAGTTGACGCGTTTATTAAACTTTGTGATCATGTTAAGAAAATAGTACGATAATTCCTATTATCTAAATATTAAGGTATGCCAAAGCCGAGATGGGAGATTGAGTAGATTAGTAGATTGATGAATCGAGGCTTAAGTCGGCTAATCATTCGTGTATATCATGATCGAAACATATATTCAAAACAAGTCGCAATACATGACTATAACCACTAATTAGATTATTTGATTCATGGCTCTAACGAATAGTCTTAATCTATAGAATAATAAGACAAATGTTTTGCTGAAGTTTAGATAATTTCCGAAATTGTTCACAATTTTTCAACTGTCGAAAATTTTACCAGATTGTCGAAACATTGTTCTAACATCTAGAAAAATGTCGACGAATATGCAGAATTGTAGAAAATTCGCAAAATTGTCAAAAAATTGGTAAAACTACCGAACATTGGCAAAATTGTTTAAAATTACATGTAAGAACATCGTAGAATTTAATACTGAATCGAGTTATCTAATTCAATATTGAATTTTAATAGAAACCATCATATTTGTAAGCCAGAAAAATGATTTTTCGATGTCAATTATTTTATACTGTGGATCATCACCGTATCATAATGCAGCCATTATTTATATCACGTTTCGTTCAAGAGGCACTCTTCGCCAATCATTTGGAAATGATCAGAATTTTAAAGATGGTAAACTAAGAGTCGCAGTTACCCCCTTTTTATATCCCCTCCGTTCCTAAGCATTTTTTTTTCCTTCGATTTTCAGCTTCATTTAAGAGTAGCGCACCAGGAAATCAGAAATGGCCGCGTTTGTTTTCCACCCTGATATCTCTCTCCCTGGAGTTCAAATAGGTCATCAGTCGGCCTCTCCGAGGAGTCATCATTGTCAGGCATTCTATCAAATTATTAGAATCGAGGGAATAGGAACGGTATTCCACAAAAGGCCTATAGACTGCGACTGATAAACGTGAAAACCTTATCTTCGTTGTCTCTTTATTAGAGAGGAGGAGTGTTCGGGGTCATGAATAGGGCATTGTCAAAAGAATTACGACCAGGAATATGTTCCACTTTCTGCGGCTCCGAATCTTATGCCTTTCCAACAAAATGAACATAACGTACAGTACATGCGCGTAATATCAACAATGTGCCACTCACTGTTCTACGCTCGTATTTCAAATATTGGGCTTGGTAAACGACTGATTTGATCCTTATTAAAAAGTAATTGGCCATTTTAATAATATTAGATGAGTGGAGATAGTGCTCGAATTAAGAAATGTAGTGAAATCTTCAAAATGGAACCTGGTTACGAAGAAGTCCGATGTATATCTCAAAATTTGCTCGTTATATACTGTATAGTTCGTAGCTTCGGAAGTCAGGAAAAACAAACGTTAAATTTCAATTTTGATGAAATCCTATAACCGCGTATATGAAAGTGCTGCATCTTTTATCTGAAAATTCACCGATATAACGTACATTTTTCATATTGACCAAAGGTGGTTTTAAATAAACGTGATTGCACGGGACCTCTTAAAATTCATTCGATTTAGGGCCGGTTGCACTATCTTAGGTTAAAATTTGAGATCTATTAACCTTGGGTTAAAATTTGACTCCAGGTTGTTATAAAACCTTCGGTTTCGAAGTTCGTGTAGCACCAATTAACTATCGATGAAATATCCCCAGGGCTATGTAACCCAAGTTTAACCTTTTCAAACCAAAATGGAACACAGAAATGGAACTAACTTTGAAAAATGCTGCCAGACTGCGCATGCTGGTGTTCCACGTCTGCATGACTAGGTGGTGTAGCACGCGCAATTCCCTAGATTTATCAGATTCATCCGTAGTGGCCGCCATCACAGTATACGAAAATATAAGTAGGGACACTCCAATGGCGTTTCCGTCCCTGCACGAAAGATCGCCGCGCCATCATGTGTGAGAGGTGATCACACTAGGAGGAAGCCATGTTTATGGCAATTAATGAGCGCTTGCAAAGGCCTCGTGCTTTAGAACACAGGCGAGTGTCACGTTGCCTACCATTCGTTTGCAGGGCGTGGCTTCAGCTTAGTAATCACCTCTCACACATGGCGGCGATGCGCTGTTTTGCGGACAAAAATTAACATTGAGTGTCCCTACTTATATTTTCGTATACTGTGCCGCCATGTTGTTTATCCTAATAACCCGAGGCTAACCCTTCCTACTGGCTGGGTTAACCTTTCACATTATTTTTCCCTGCGCAATGCAACTGTATAGGTAAACCTCGAGTTGCGCAGTAGGTTAACCTCTGTTGGTGCAACCGGGCTTCGGTCGAAAAATGTATAATATCCAAATTCAATATTCGTTTTAAACGAAAAAATTACAATGATTCGTCTATATACCCTAGGACGGGGATTGGAATTGCGTTCGTATAATCAGAAATTCATATATATATATACACAAAAATCACAGGGAATGGCTATACAAAATAACGATTCCTCTGTCCAATTACGGAGTTGAATATGCGCGTCGTTATCCACCGCTATTATGGACATCCGCGCATTAGCGCAGCAATTATGTCCATGCATGTCCATGCGGCGACCTTATACGATGCAATTTCCAATTTCAAAGACAAATTTGGAAGAGAGGGGCATATTTCCCCCTCGTTGCTAGGCCATCTTATTGAATTAATAAAGCTGGGTCAACCATTGCACAACTTCCATCCCTTCCGAGCATTTATTTTAATGGTCATTCGATACTTCTAGCCAGTATTAAGCTCTACAGATCCATTTAATAGGCTGGAGCCAACTTTCCCTATAACTCGATTTCCATGCGGCTTCCCGAACTGACCACTCTTGAAAGGCGCGAGTTAGGGAGAAAACCGTTTATTCGCACTAATGCCATCGCATAATTCGATTATTGCACAGTTTGTGCATCTCCATCAATTGTCATTGTAGCTCGCGAAACAACGGATCTATATCTGCATCAAGACGGAAATAAATTCCAATATATTCCGCCAATGACCGTCGTAATAGGGCATCGAGATGAACCAAAACCTATATAAGTGAACGCCGCTTAATCCGATCAGCTATGTTATTCGGTCAAAATAATCAGAACGGATTTTTTCCTATGCGGTTCTATGTAAAAAAACCTCGCTTAATTCGGTCATCACATCGCATAATTCGATCAAATTTCCACGTGTCTACATAACGCGAACGCGAGAAACAATTTCGAGCGTGTTTCGTACAAGCACGGACACGTTTGGACAAGGCGCATGCGTGCATCTAAGCATCTAGAGGTAAGAGCACGACGAATGCTTATTGCAGACGCTTACCACTCGGCGTACACTAGCGCCAACACGCGGGAATATAATTTTAAAAATACGGAATTACATATATGTACGATTAAATAACATACATCCAGGTATTTTTAGAACATATGGAACAAATTATTTTTGTAAGGTCAATCTTTAACGCGTTTTTGACATGCATCGCCTATTTCGGTCAAAACCTGCCGTAGATGGCCATTCAGGCCGAGTACCCGTACGCATGTAGTGCATATACTGTCTATGTTAGGAAATAAACCGAATATTTTTATCACGCGTCGTGTTCAACCTTCGATCCAAATGTGATTTATGTGAGTTTTTTATCGACGAATGAGGATGAATTATAGCATACTGCATTCTGCAATCAATGACCATCTTCAGTCAAAGAACTATAGGAAGATGACCTGCAGATGCGAGACATACGATGTTGCCACTAAGCCCAAGAGGGCGCCACCGGTCAATAACTCAATAGCGACAGCATTTCGCCAAAGCTGACTCATTTCATAACAGTGGATTACGTGATTCTGATATTGAGAAGAACTCATTTTATATACGAATTGCTGATTCAATTGCACGAACTTACTTCCAGTCCCACGCCTCTAAAGAATTGAACGAATAATGTTAGTTTTTTCGTTTAAGACGAATTCCGAGTTCGGATATTACAAACTTTCAGCTAAAGAACGGATGAATTTTCGAGTTTCCGAGCTTTCGCGCTATGCTACGTTACAACGAACCTTTGCCAATATGAAAAAAGGTACGTTAAAACGATGAAAGTTGCAGCACCTTCCTATTCATATAATGTATGCGTGGAGCAAAGATATTATCTAAATTTCGACGAAACTAATTCTTATTGTCGAAGTCATGTTTTGTCTGACTTCCTATGATACGAATTACGGTTTACACGAATGAAATTAAGATTCGTTTTAACGAGGTTCGATGTATTCGCAACAAAGCGAGGCTTTTCCGCTTTTTACGCGCCAGTGATGTCACATACTGCAGAGTTGAAAACCTTACTGCATAACAAAGTGACTTCAATCTACAGCGTAGGAAATCATCTAGAAATGTTAAAATAAACGTATATTCCGAGTTATTTCATTCCGTATTTTGACATTTGCGCACAGGTGTTTCTGTATGAATCATTTCAAATCCACACACTGCCGTCTCTAGACAGAAATCCGAACGAGAACTGAATATATGGCAATGAAATTTATTGCGAAGTTTCGGTTTGTCCTCCATTGCGTGGCAATACTTCACCTCAACTTATCATCACCTATTCCCATGAACTCGAGGGCTACAGGTACTCTATTTCCCCGATGTCATAAAGTCTAAGTTGTCACGGTCCGACACTAAGAACACTCCAGAGAGAAATTTTATTTCCTACTAGTCATTACAGTAAATAACAGCCTGTGCAGAAAGTAAATCTAAGATTGCCGAGTTTTTACGTTGAACTCAGTTTCGCGCATAGCTGTTTTATTTAGACGAGATTCTCCCGAAAGATGAACAGTAACATTTTATAAATGCTGCAATTGGTTAATTACGTGAAGCGCATCACGATTATAGCCTTAAATGGATTGGTCAGCGTAAGGCACACCCACCGGCATACGGCAGTACACCAGGTTATACCTCATCATATCATTTTTACAGTTAACTTAGTTTCTGGAAATATTGGAGAAATATAGGGAAATGAGAACTCCGAGGGTGGGACACGACTCGCCCGGATAATAAATCAAATAAACTATTCTTTGCAACTCAAAATTTGGCAACGAGGTTACAAAAAAAGCACCATAGAACATTCGGATCGAATTCAGTTTACTTCAAAATTTCAATTTTGTACAAAAGTAAGATTTAACCGTGTTTTAAGTTAGAAATTGTAATATACTAGGGAGCAAAAGTGGTGGAAAGCTGTACAAAAAATTTTAACTTAGAACGCCCCTAAGATAGGCAATCACTTACAGCAACCAATCCATGCATGATTGCCTACCTTCAAGGGGTTATCGCTGATTCGTTTACAATACAAGGTAGCTCGGTCAGTTTTGCTTTTCGTACATCTTATTTCTTAATTCAACTTGCCTGCCTTTTCCAGCTTTTTAAACGAATTTCCCTGACCGACGACCAAATTGACATATGATTTGCATGGATATTTTGTAAAATTAGCATGAAAGGTTATTACAAATTTACACTCGGAACAAATGAAAATGTTGAAAATTTGTACTCGGCAAGGCTTAATATTGTGACAATTTGTCCTCAGAATCTGTTGAAAAGCTCTCCCCGGAAACTGTGGAACATTTTATGAATCTATACTCGAAAACAGTTTAAAATTTTGGAAATTTAAGCTCGAAAAGCTTGAAATATTTCGCAACTTTGTCATCGGAAACTGTCAAATTTGTACTGAGCAAATAGTTTAAAAAGTTATCAAATGGGCCCAGATGTAATCCACGTAGAAGCTAGCATTAATTTGAGATTGAGACAATATGAATACATCGAATTTCTTTGCCTTTCTTCAAAATAATTCATTCTTCCCTGACTTTTCCATGTTTTCTAGGTCTGGAGGAACCATGTTCATTATTCGTCTTCTCCATGTTTACTTTGTCTAAATTAAATTTGATCCAACTACTGTTGTGACTTTCAGCTAAACTGAATATTAATTAGCCAAACATCCAAATGTTGTTAATTCTGAATTCGTTCATTCACTAATAAAAAAAACCTATTTGACATTTTAACGGCGTACAACATGCACGTTCGCGAGCATTAAAAAATATAATGAAATTGCGGTGTATTTGTAGTCCATGCGCCGTACTGCGTCTAGTGAACGCGTAAGCTTATAAAGGACAATTAAGGTTAGTATTAGAATGTGAATGAACGTACAAATTGCCTATTTTATCGTTGCATTTGCCCACACAATGCATGATTGCAATATGGGTTTCGCGCCTCATTTGTTCACGATTTATCGTGCCAATAATTCTCGATGTTAATTAGTGCGTGTTTGTGGGCGTGCTTAAGGCATATGATCTAGCAACCTTTGCGTAATCTAATTCGCCTTACGAGCCATTGCTAAATTTAGACAAAATTTACACGTGCTAATAATTCCGATGACGTGAAATTAACGCCGTTATGGGCAGCGATAAAATTAATCGCCTTTATAATCTCGGCAACCGGTGAGTGAGTGAGCTTTACAACAGCCACTACAAATTTAAGCTATAGTCCGCAGAAAGACCTGTATGCTTCTCGTAAATCACGGAAAATTTTCGGTAATCTGAATGCCGTAAGTCACAAAATCACGTACAGTGGTATCATTTTAAAACTTGAAATGCGCAAATAGAAATATACGTGGGATGTTCATTAAGTTTCCGCAATCATTTAAAAATATTTTTTAAAACACCGGATGTATGGATTTTAATGAAATTTTGTAGAGAGCTACATACGTGTACAAACGTCATCAATTTTTTTTAAAATAGTCAGTTTTGAAGTTACATTTTTCCCATAGTACTAGCACACACACACTCAACGTTCACTTCTCACACCATCTTTCACCTTTGTCTGTCCATTTCTCAACTTTTCCATCCACTTATAGACCGAACGTTTGAACATTGCTCAGACTTTAAACATTTCACATATTTCTGCTCCTCAAATGCCTTCAAAAGTTTTGAAAAAAACTGTTGCAGAGCCACCATCTCCTCGGACTCCATTTTTAAGCAAGTTCAATTATTTAAACATATCTGTTAATCTAGAGATATGTTCAGGAATTATAGAAGAATTTTTCCAGCAAATCCGGATGTACTGTTTGAGATCGATGGAAATTATAAGTGCACTGCTTTTATTGAGGTACGTTCTTTGCATCATCTAGTCCGTAGAAGAAAAGTATTTTCAGAAATCGTACTTCAAGAAGTCAATGTTTGGTAGATAGTCAACATGTTAACAGTAGAAGTAGCTTATATTCGGTTAGCTATAATTTAAATACTTTTGCATTCCTTAATATCACACGTCCTAGCTCAGCTCGTTCGTTACAGGAATTCACGTGAAAAAAAATACATGATTAATAGAATTTTAACGTTAAAGTTAACATTAGTCAGCTTGAAATAATGTATATTGTACTGCTGCGTTGCAACATTTTCAATCGTCTTAAAAGTTTTTCCCGACTTTGTTACGTTCTCCGTGGAGCTGTTTTTTTAATATTGTTCAGGATACAGTATTATCATTTTTCCTATGAAACCCTTAAGTTGAAAAGGCCCTTGCCATGGCATAGTTTCGGTGAATTGATGATCGACTCTGTGACCATAACAACCACCAAACAATGCATGTAGAGAATCGCACAAAGGCTATTGATCGATTGTTTACACATGGCCTGGCATTGCCATGGACATTCATGCGAGCATTTGGAGCGAAATATAATCAGAGCCATTTTCGACTCGTTTTCAAAACGATATTCCTCCATTTTGCCTGCGGTTAAAAGCGCGTCTCATCCCCATTATTGCAACTGTCCACTCATTTCTAGCCCCAGGAAATAATGCTTTTTCAATTCGTCCTGGAGATGATATGGATTTTTTTTTCTATGGCTTTTTTGCTACTTCGCGTCTTGAACAGTATAGTGGTTCTTGCGGCTTTTTCTTCCATTTTTTTTATTACTTGTCAGATTTGACAAAAACGTTCTTCGTACGATTATTGCGTGCAAAACTAATATTTCCACAATACCTAATCACTAACCAACGCGTGACAGCATATATCAAATCCCTCGACTGATCTATTTCCATTGCTCACTCAATCATATAGTACTGGGATGCTTTGTTTGAGCTACCACGTATGTTTTAAATTCGCACAAAATAAAAACTGTTCAAAGCAGAATAATTAAAAACAGTTATGAATTAGAAATACAAACTAAAAAAGTTTTAGTAATGTATAATTAATCCAGTAGTGTTTACTGTATGAAAGTATTTCAATATTATAATTTATATGAAAATTAACCAACATTTTAACAAACCAACAGTTCATTCAATAATTGCGTACCGCAACGAATTGTTTACCATATTGGGAGTGTTAGCTTAGTAGGGTTCCTCCTGCAACTGGCAATCCCCCCTACCACATGGCATTTACTTGCTGACTGTAGGGTACCGAATTGAATTGAATTGAATTGAATTAACATAACATGAATAGGCACGTGTACATGCCTGGAAGTCGTCATTCTCAAATAGATCAAGAGTAAACGTAGAAGCGAGTACGAGTGTAAGCATCCACAATTATAATTTCAGAATATTACAATATTTCATTCCTAATGCGTCTAATTATTTCGTTTATTATCTAGCATTACATTAATTCTACAGTATATTTGCTCGTGTATGCATGTAAACGTTGTTAAATGCAACAACGATGATGAAAATTGTATGCTTCCCATGGAGCTTTGTCGCAATCCATAAAACAAAACTATGTTGCACTTCCGAGTATATTATTTGCCTTTCGGTATACATGTAGCTTACTGTTTTTAAGCAAAATAACTACGATAAATAACGCGAACATATTTGCGGGAATCTCGTGTAACTGAAAAACATACTGTACAGGCTCCAACTGAAATTCTTAAAACAAATAGCACTTTTAGGCATACTGGTTAAAGTTTGGATATCGAATGATTTACGTTACCCCAGTTCATTAAGTTTTAATTAGGAATCAAAAGTTCAATTTTTCAAAATATGAATTAATCAGAAAATAAATAAAAATGTTAAGAAAACTTAAAATTTAACATGTATTGTTTAGTCATGCATGCATACAAATTACGTACAATAACATGAATTCGAAGAAATAGACAAAGCATGTATGAATAATGCTCCACAAATGATGATATAAATTACTTATGCTCATGCAGGCATTATTCGAAAATAATACGCCAAAACAAAAGTACGTTTCATGTAGTTTAGTCCAAATTCCGGTAATTAAAACATATTTACGAAAAATTTAAAGAAACTTTCTTTCAATAGAGGAGACCTTGCATAAATGTACCTTTTTTGTTCCCGTTATTAAAAGAAAATCGTACGATGTTATGCAACTGAAATTTTTGAGATACAATATTGGAGAAATAAAACAAAACGCATTCATCCACTTTCGCGTGGAGAATTATTAGACTATTTCTACGAAGGAATCGTATACATAACAAGTACGTGTACTGGTTAAAAAAATACGTTGCGCGACAAAGCTTGTCAGGATTTGTAATGCAATACTGCATTTGTTGAATTGAGCCTTCCTTGCTAAACCCAAACATAAAACTTATTTATCGAATAAATCGACTGCGATGAATTTTTTATTACGGTGTTTCTTCCTGATAAAAAATTGAGCTTTCTCTCTTTGAACCAATTGCTTTCTCGTCTACCATCTGCGAACAATAAGATCTTTGTTATCTCGAGAAAATAGTTGCCGTCCTAAAACATCTGACATTTGGACAATTTGTAGGGCAAATATAGAGGTGTAGGCTACTATCAAAAATAAAGGTTACATTTCTCGCAAAGAAAAAAAAAAAAAAAAAAAAAAACGAGTTCAGGTCATGAGAAAAGAACAATGTATAAAGATTAATATAAAAGATACAAATGCAATTAGAAGATTATAAAGTTTTTAATATATCGACTAAATTAGATGCCGCATTCACCAAATTTATACTTTGAAATTTAAATCATGCATGTGCAAAGGTAATGCAATACACGTTCAAAATTAATTACGCAGTGTATCAAGTTACAACGTTTGATGTTGGAATCAAATTGATCAAATGAAATCCTGAGAGATCATTATTAATTTTGCAAACAATAGTACTCGTTATTGTAGATATAGTCGAACCTCGTTAAGTTGAATCTCGAGGGAAGTCAACATTTGTTCGTTTAAACCGTAGTTCGCATTATCAAGGGTCAAAGGAAACACGACATTAAAAACAAGAAGTAAACTATATGTATCATCTAAGTTTGAATGAAATCATACTCCAAGTTTCGACTTGTATCGGGAAATTCCCTGCTCTAACCATTTTTCCCATTATATAAAATTCGTCATAGCGTAACGTAGCTCGAATGTTCGGGAACTCGAAAATTCATTCGAGTTTTTCACCAAATTTAAACAAAACAGTCGACAAATTTTAATATCTGAATTTAAAAGTGGTCTTAACTTAAAAAATTAACATTATTTTGTTTTTACCTCGACAGGACAAGGACCGGAAATGAGTTCGTAATATCAGAATTTCGTATAAAGCGTTTTCTATACGGCTTGCTAACAGAAGTAGAGATATCCTATACTCGTATGATGCGGTACACTAAAATAAGGTTGATTTTTTTCGGAGATCCATCATTTCGACTGAATTTTCACTCGGGAATTGAGAAGACACTTTAATCAAGCAGCCTCTTTGCCATGGCATTGTTTTACCCGCTTCCTGTTAGTTAGATTCAACTTCGTTTTTTACCTCCATCTGGCACAGAGGGTTAAATTTTCAATCGAGTCTTTGGTTGCCGTGACTACAAATCAATTTTCAACTAGGTTTAGCTCGCTTTTAGCATGTTACATCACGGTGTTACCAAGAAAGCAAAACCGTGTTACGTTACGTTACGTTACAGCACATCGCAACATGAATTGTTGGTCGTTGTCGAAGTGACTCGACAATCATGCACATCATTTATACACCTTCATTCCTTAGCAGAAGGAAAAATTACCCCTTTAGTTGACAAATAATGAAAACTGTAACCTTCTTTATTAAAGCAAATGTCCTCCAAAATACAACGGTTCATTTACCCATGTATTTGTATTAAGTTTAACAATAAAGCTCTTGTGAGTAATATTATTCCAAGGACATTTCCGAAACTTTCTTAAAATCAGACAGTTAAATTCTACGAAATATTTTTACACCTTGATTTCATGATGAATTATGTTTTTCATCAAATAATTAAAAATAATATACCATATTTCGAAATAAATACCTAAATTTCACTAAATTTAAACAAAAGCGCGATTATTTATATGCAGGGTGGAACAGAATAGAGAGCTACCCCATCTTTTTTCTTTCCTGTTATAGTTACGTAAATTCTGTTTGTGAAGTTAAATAGGAAGCCATGTGTGCTCTATCCAATGATGTTGTTACATTTGACGTACGACAACTGTTTCATGGACACGTGTGATCCAACTTCTTTACCGTAACTAAGATGTGCTTCTAGCTGCGCTGCAGCACATTGGTGTAGTGTACGGCAGGGAAGCTACTTACATATACTGCAGTGCACAAGTGTGCTGCAGCGCAGCTAGACACTGGTGTTTGCCCCTGTTTTTAACAACATTGTAACAACATGAAATAATTGACAATGAAGATAAAATCGGTCGACTTCATGCAAACATACCATGTCACTTAACTATAACAGGAAAGAAAAAATGGGGTGGCTCTCTATTCTGTTCCACCCTGTATGTGAAATTTGGACATTGAATCGCAATTTCAAATCTAAATAATATACTACAAAGTCCGTCTTAATTTTGACTGAATACGGCAGTAAATACTATTTTTTCATGCCACGAAAAAATGTCATTACACCATTTAATGGTGGTAAATATCAACTCTTTTTCTATACACCATCCCAAAGAGAGCACACCGGCCCCCTCCTTTTAATTTTGTCAGCCTACGGTTCAAATCTCCACACCCATTTAAAGGATACAAATACTCCTTTTTTAATTTTTTTAGAGTGAGGAAACCGCGATAGCAATGTTCAATACCATGCCAAATAACACTATCGCAACACTCAACAAAAGGCCAACCATGTCAGGTACCGATTCACTCAGTAAACTTTTCCATCGGTTTTCATTAAAAATATTCATATTGAACCCAATATTCGATGACCTCAGCTTACTTTCTCACTCCATCATCATAGTAGGAATTGCATTTGCGGTGTAATTTATTTGGGAGTAGGCATTTGCCTCTTCCTAGAGGCCTTCGTAGATGTAGATGTATACACCCCCAGTATATCAAGAATGATCAACGTTGCCCAGTCAATTTACTTCATTACAAACACCTGCGTGAGCATCATTATATCGTATAGGCAATTTCTCCTTTCCTCCCAGAAATGCAATAATTCACTTGTCAGACATGCATGCGAGAGGGAGAAATTGCCATCTGGAAGTGCTACATTTTATTTCCGGTACGAGGAAAGAAGGGAGAAGAGAAAAAAACAGATTGGAAATCAATTCGTGTACAGGATGCGACCGAGTTTTAGCCGTATACCGAAGCAACGCGCGTTTTGTGATTTTCCCACGATGTAATTACGCGATGCAAATAATGAATGTAATTAACTTTGTTTTACGACATCAGAAATTTGGCTCGTTAAGATTCCCCTTTCCCCGGCGTCGATTGCTGATGTACAGTACGTGTACGATCGCACCGCGTTCAGCGCCATCTATGAGCTTAAAACCAAAGTTGTGGAAAATACGTCATATTTCGCTAACTTGAGCTATTATATTGGTTTATATTAGGTCATTAAGAGATGTTTTAAAAAAATTGCATTTGATTAAAATTGGGAAAAAAAAGATGGACTCCAAGGAGATAGTGGTTTAGCAGCATTCTTTTTCAACATATAAAGGTATTTCAGGAACACAGAAATGCGTGACATGTTTAAGGTCCCAGTAATGTCCACAAGTAAGGTCTACGAGTGGATTGAAAAATTCAGAAATCGACGGACCACTGTGAAAGATTCTCGAAGAAGTGGACGGCCAGAGTCTGGTAGAAATGCATTGTCTTAAAAGCTTTTTGAGCGAGGCATACACTCGCTGCCAGAACGTTAGGAATAGATGACGATTTCATGTATATTTTTCTACAAAAATTCACTAAAATCCATACAGCCGTTTAGAAAAAAAAATGATTGCCGAAACTTAATGAGCACCCCTCGAAATACAGTCTTTGTCTATCGATAACAACAGATCAATCAACTAGCAAACATTTTCTATTGGAACAATTTCGCCACCCTATACAGAACAGGTAATGATGCGGATTGGGGACAGACATTTTGTACGTTGTATGGTTAATTTTCAATTTCTCTTCACTTGTCTTTCAAGTACAAATTCGATTTTGTATTTTCTTTTCACTGGTTGCGCAACATTTGATAAAACTGAAAAAAGGCTCAAAGCTACATTATATCAGAAGCGCAAACGTCGAAATTGTTCCCTTTTTTCCACAATGATGTGAACTATTTCAGGTAGAAAATAATAAAAACTGCCTTCGAAACTTTCTGAGGAGTGGGAATAGCCCGGAGTTCTTTTTCAGAAGAAATGATATATTGATTGATAAGCACACTGTCAGTAGGTATAAGGCAAAAGTTTTTTTATAAAAGAAATGTTCTAAAGAGGAACGGATAAAGTTGAATACACACATAGCATACTAAATGTTATAACCAGATTCTCATTCCAGCATTTTAAATGCGCTCCGTAAAACGTGATACGTACATGTACGTACTGCCAAATCCCAGGAGAAATTGTAATTTCAAGTACATCACATTAAGGTCGTGAAATTTTAATCGATGGGGATGATGCGTATAGCACGGGGTTTTTCCAAAATTCTTATCGGTATATTCATAAATAACAGAATACGAAATAAAAATTTGTTGAAAGTTGCTCATAAATACATGATCTTTTAGCATTCAAAACGTTTCTAATGAAGCCATCCTCAAGTGGTCGGTGAAGATAAATAATTACAAAACATTAGCATTTTTTTCGGAAATTGCTGTTACAAGTTTTATTGTAAATTCAATGGGTGTTAATTTTGGGTTTTGTATTATTGTACTGTATACAGGAATTATCATTCGCAATTACATGTAATTGTTTGTTTTGGAAATTGCTGTAACAAGTTTATTGTAATTTCATTTGTATGTTAATTTGGTGTATTGTATTTTGTCATTAAATTTAGCGCTTGAATAAAGGGACATGGTCCCGAAACGTCGCGTAGAAAAACTACTGACTGGTCGTGCTAATGTTTTGTAA
>JAQGBX010000695.1:0-31679 GCA_034698745.1 Megaphyllum sjaelandicum | reverse complement strand
AACTCTTGATCGCATTTAAGGGGTTAGAACATCATAAAACAATTTTTACCCGAGCAAAGCCGGGTATTACCGCTAGTGTGTTATAACCATCATATGCTACACTGGTTGAAATCCATTTAAACATGTATTACCTTTCTGGGTGTCATTTAAGTGCCATTTGATAGATACAGTACAAGTAAGTAATTCACTAATTCGTACATAGAGACTCAGCTGTTAAGTCGGTTAAACAGATGAAATAACAAAATGTGGCAGATTAATGTGTAACATAAGTACATTAAAAAAAAGCTAAATAATGTTGTTAAATTTAATTAAATATGGTAAAACAGGCTAAAGAAATAAAAAAAACGATAATCAACTAGTCGTAGGTGAAATAGTGTAGGGAATAAGTGGGATAGAATTGAATCAGTGAATACAACTACTGGAGTGTACACTTTAAATTTAACAAAACAACTAAGTAATAGCGGCGATAATCGAGCTCGTAGATTAAGATGTATGTGATTTTAAAGCATTTTAAAGCATATTTGTGTATACTGGGAGGAAAATTTGGTTGATTACTGATTGCTGGATAATTGTCTAAACGCATTGCATGTACACGTTTTCAACATCAGGAAATGTTTCGAAGATTAAAATTTACGAAGATTCTACGAAAATATACACTTTATATTCTTCACCACGCAGATAGATCGACACATTTGTAATACTAAAAATACGTATACAGAAAATTCAGCACTTCGGATGTTCTTCCTTCATACGAATGTTAAAATGTGTAAGTATCATAATGGTGATTTTTATATCAAAATGAATTACCTGGTAACGTGTTTCATTAAGCTTGTGCAAACCGATAGTAATATAAAGTAGTGAAATTGATTCCGCTTACCTAGAAAAAGAAACAAAAAAATCATATTAGACAAATAAGCAATTAATAAGCGTTAATATATAATCATTACAAAAAATCTACATAAGTCGAATCTGAGAATTTCCGCTGAAAAGTAGATTCCCGCAATATTTAGTAAAGAATATGAGAAACATTCCAAAGTTCTACAACAACAACAAAATAATTCCTTCGGAGATCTATCGAGCATTTAATTATGTTGCAACAAGTAATATTTTACAAATGTGACATTGCAAACTTTAGGAAGGTTTCAGAAGGAGAGCATTGTCCACAACTAAGAAGTAAAACTACAATTAAAGTATCAATGATGGAAAGAGACCCTAAGTACCATGGTAACGAAATTGGCATTCACTCGCAGAGGGTCAATGATTGAAAATTACTGCAGACCCTCCGAAGACGTTTGCGGGTCTATATTTATGTCACGAGACAAAAGAATATCCCTATTTAGCTTCGTAAATACCCTAAGTCATTTCAATGCCATTGGAGGTATAATTATTTGTTCTCGTGATGCATGCACGCACAAGCATGCAATGCCACAGCAAAATTCCCTTTTCAATCCTATAGTCATTTGTTCTCTTTGAATTCAAAAAAGGTAACGGTCTTTTTATCTGTCGTTTTATCTCGCCGGGCAATTGGACTTTTCTATTTCGTAGAACCCATTAAAAACGAGCGTTATCTCTAGGTAATGCATATTGCACAACGACAAAGGCGGCTAATCTAGCGCTACCACAGCACCAGTAATTCAGATTTACATAATCTGCACGCATATCTTTCTCGCTGAAAATAATTTCGAAGTTGCATGAAAACAGTTGTTTTCATAGCCTATATTGAGGCTGCCTCCGTTCCCATCGCAAATTTCGATCTATACTGTAGCTCAGGCCAATTAATTTCCGTGAAATATTTTTTGAAAGACAGTGTTTTTTGTTGTTGTTAGGAAATGCTTATACACGTGGCGTAGACTACTGTACATGTTTAATAAGATACTTCTAGCACGATGCGTTTGCAGGGATTTGCTCCCAACATTTAATCAATTTTTGTGTAGGCTGATGATTCGTGGTGTATTCAGAACACTGCATGACGAAGCAATGTAATCAGCAATTTACAAAATAAAATAACCCCCCCCCCACACACAAATTTACAAAAATCTGGAAAATTCAAAATTATATACTAAAAGAAATTGCAACCCCATTCGTTATTATCGTCATTAACAATTAAATTGAAATTTTGTAGGTGTGTCAATTCGTAAGATGTGCGACATATTTAAGTTCGGTTAGGCCAATAAATGTGTCACATCACAAAACATAACAACAGTACATGTACGTCCCTAAAGATGATTGTTGATAAACATTGATATAATTTGATATAAGGCTAATTTTACAGTAGTTTATCTTAAAATTTTAAGTTTATTATAAACAAATTCCATTTTTTCAAAGATCCATGGTAAACGAAAGTGACATTACTGTCATATAGCCGAAACAATGGTAAGCTGAGAAGCTTTATGTTCTGTTAGGCCAAGAAAACACACAACATACGCCCTATAAAGATGTTCTTTTATAGACATTGATAACATTTGATTTCGTGCTAATTTTACAGTAGTTTTCCATAGAATTTTTTAACTTTATTGTAAGCAAATTGAATTCTTTCAATGATCCATAATAAACGAAAGTGACACTACTGTCACATAACCGCAACAATGGTAAGTTGAGATGTGCCGTTTTTAAAATACATGTATGCTGTACGAAAAGCTCATTTTGTATAACTTAATACCATAAACGGGAAATTGAATTTTTGCTATTTTCTTGCATTTGCTTGCACATATGTACAATACTTATACAAATTGCACTCGTAGATGGATACGTGTGCATGTACTTTTACAAATTGTACTCGTAGAGATATACATGTATTTATGTTTGGTCGGGCCAAGACGTGGGTGTCCCACCACACAACATGCGTCCCACCAGATGTTCGTTTATAGACTTTGATAGAATTTAATTTCAATCAACATCCCTCCGAATTTTTTATTAAGATAATCGAAACGTGTTTTATGTTCATTGCATGCATCAGAGTTCGTCTAGACCTATTATTTCACGTGATTCTTCGGAAGTGAGGATCTCGTTGTATTCAAGCCGCATAACTCCTCACCAGCAATTTTTTCCCCGTGTAAATCTCCCTTCAGCGTCTCCTCGTATGGCAGTTTCACCAACTTAATTACATCCCAAATACGTTTTTGCGGTCTCATTTCATAATGCAAATTTAATTTAGCTCTAGAATTAACTGCCAGCATCTTGATTCCTAGACTTCCAAGAACGAATTTGCATTGTTAAACGCTTAATGTGACTAAATTTAGTTAGTCTCTCATCATCGACATTTGAATAATTAACAGCGTGCTTCTAGCCGTGTCGTTAAAAAACGTTAATGAAGGAAGGAAAAACTCAAGAAGAAACATGTTGAATGCATCGCGGATAACCCAATTCCTGAAATGCGGGACTTGCCCTTAAAAAATGCAACAAAAACAAAGAGAAAAACAACTACCAATGGGAATCCATTAATTTACAAGATGGTAAAAAAGTAAACGATTCTTTCATGGAAAACCTTGTCGTTTAGAGCACTTTGCGATGATATAAATTTCATTATGTTAAAGAAGCAATGTTTGCAACTGTGCAATTTTTGCTGAACCATTGTTGATTCTTATTCTTATTGTTATTTGACATAACCCGAGGGAAATATTCCGTGAGGAATCATTTCCCGTGTTTTTCCTCGAGGTATAATATGCTGCCACCGTCTAAATTTACAATAAGAATTTCATCGTTCTTTGTAGAAAATATATTTCAAATGTATGCTCTTCTCAGCGTACGTAATGAAATAATCAAACCGTAAAAAAATAGAAATATCAAATTTGTTTTGACAACCCACAGCAATCTAATTTCTGGATGAGTGAATAATGCCACTTTTATGAAAAAAATAATCTACATTATTTAATTTCAGATGTGAGAATCGCGATGTAAAACATATGTCAATAACATAGATGCAAATACATGTAAAACGAATAATATAATATGTTGGAAATGTGACTAAAGCGTGGTTGAAAGGGGACTAGTTACCTTAAGTCCACAACACAGATAATAACATGGAATCAAATCCAGTACATAATACCTCGTAATATGTACATGTATGCAAATGAAGGAAATATACATGCACATACAATAGCAAATAACATCCAACTTTCGGAATGGGCTTGAACGAACAATATAGCACAATTTTATGTATTAATATTATGGCTGTAGCCTTCTAAGTAAAGAATATAATTGAAAGTTAGCTGTTGATCCACTGAAATAAGTGGGTGGTAACTACATGTAGACCTACACTGTAGAGTGCATGTGTGAAGAAATAAAATAAGGTCGTGGCCGAATTTAAGAGGAGATGAACCAACATTTACCTCGTAATACGAGTTGTGTTCATAACTGTAAGTTTCCGCAATCATCCATACAAAGACGGCTGTATGGATTTTAGTGAAATTTTCATGTTTTTCTCTACAAAATTTAGTTAAAATTCATACGCCGGTTTTCTTAATGATTGCGGAAACTATCTTGCTCTGGATATAAACAGTTATAGCATGTGAAAATGTGCCAAAATTCATAAAATTCCATATTACTGTACTGGATTGTTAGGTTCACGTATCGGTTTATCATTATGCAATTGTAGACATACACTTTCAGAACGTCCTATGAGAGCTGCTCACGCAGAAACGCATCGCATCTACTAAATATTTTACTGCAGGCTTACCACATGCCCATTACGAACAACTTTCTGGGTGTTTACTATTTCGAAAGGCCAACGGTAACTGTATTTCCAGTTTCAATTCCCGCCAGCTTAATTATTTAGCGTGCAGGAATGCATGGTCGTAATACAGAAATTGAATTTGAAGTAGCGCGCGTTACACCTAAATTTTGCAGCAACCTTACACTATGTGCCCGGGCAGTGGAAGAAGTAGCATAGTCAGCCAGCCTTTTGTTGGCAATTCACCGTAACTTGGCTATTAGTCTGATTACACAAAATAAAAGCACGGCACTCTAAAATTAATGAAATGGGAGCTAAATAATGCATTGTTAATTAGTCCTGTCCTACGGGCACCTTGAGTTACCGAGTCATTCCCAGCATTTCTGCACGGTCTTCACTGTCATAAAACTGCATTCAGTTCCAGCAAGTCCAATTCTAGATTAGATTTATCTTGCAGTCACTCATGACGGTGGTATTGAACGCATTTTACAACACCATGATTCACACATGTCAAAGTCACGACTAAAAAAATATCACGCTTCTAATGAGCATAGCTAAATAAATTCTAAAAGGATTTTTTAAAAAAAAAATATTAATTTACATGTACTATGTTTTTAAGATTACCCATAAGATCTGATATCAACGGATACTCATGAATAAATGACATTTTTGGTAGTGAGTATAGTTGATTTAAAAACTCTACTAAGGTTATCGCTGTTGTTAAACCATTCACGGCTGACAAAACTGCCATTCGTAACCATGATTGACCAACATAAAAAAAAAACAATCACGTTTATAATGAGGAGTTAAATACATTCTATAAGGAATTTTTAAAAAATATTGTAGTTACAAGATTTATTTCTTACAAAGACGCACAGCTTTTGTGGAAGACACGCTTTGTTTGATGGCATTGACAAGTATGATATTACAATTAATATACTGTATTATGATGCAATAATAATACATGCACAGTGGTTGAAATGATTTAAATTAGGGGGTTTAAAAGCCAAGCTCAATTAGGTACGTTGGTTTGATCCATGTTCAAAGGCTTTTCTGTAAAATAGCCACATTTCCGGTTCTGATAGTCTAGTAAGAAAGAAATTCCCAAAATATGTCATAACTGTGAATTCTTGGTTATTTTCGTAAAAAGCGCATTTAGATTTGACAATTAACTTATTGAGAGATAAGCTATCAAACCAGAGATCAATGGATGGTTATGTTAAATAATACGGTTACTCAAACAGAATTTTTTCGACATTCGTGAAGTTGATTTAAAAAAAAATATCCCAAAGTTATCGCAGTTTGTAAATTAATTCAGTTTTGCACAAGTAACTTCAGACTGCCCAAATTACAATAAGTAACGCTTTTAAGTACCACAATTGCTTTTCCTACTTATCAGTTTGGTAAAGTAAAATTTGATCAGACATTGGAAAGACAATTTCTGGCAAACAGCAGCCACATCAGTATGCACCGAACTGAAATGTCCTCGTTTATTAAATGTGATTTGCTGGAGGTAATTTGCAACAAATGGTAATTTTAAGTGTTGTCGATTTGATCGTAAAACGATCGAACCAATCAAATCGCTGCACAATATGGTTTTGATGGACGTCATAAATGGTCCTCCAGCGTGGCAATGGATTTCTCGCAGCGCTATAACTCCGCATAAAATGGAGCAGTTATCGGTTCACGGGAGTCGCCAATTGTTACTTAATAATGCATCGCGCTGCCTTTCCGCCGCATTTGCCTCGTATAATATATATTTATGTATCTTGTTATGTTAATGCCATTCAAACAATCCCATTCACTGCACCAAAACATGCGATGTCGGCAGCAACCAAAAAAAATAAAAAAAAAATTCTCCATTAATAATTACAGATGTCATCGCTGAACTAAAGCTGCGAACTTCGTATGCATTCTGAACTGCATTATACCTAGTAAGTGTAGGTTATAAAATAAACAAAGTGATAATTACTCACTACTTTATGGCATGCGCAAACGAGGATCGAACTGCTCTCACGCACAATTTAATGACATTCGATGAAGACCCGGCTATAAAATACGCTTCATAGGACAGCTTATGCTTATTAATTTGCAACATCATTTTCATGTCTGGAATTAATGGCCATTTTGCGAATGAAGCGTAGGGTGGAGTACATTAAGTTTTCCTAGATAGGTTCTTTTAAAGCAACGTTGGACCAGAGTTTTGAGATGTTTAAATTCGAAAAGAATGACATTCGTACTTTAAATGAGCAATTAGACCTACTATTAAAAAGATTACACGTTTTATCAAAAGTAATTTGTTTCAAACATTTGGAAATATATTATTGCATGCGATTAGACGATGAAAAATCTTCCTCCTAATAGTTTATATCTGTTACAAATTCAATTTACAATGAAGCATAAAGTAGATCGCAATTGGCGTAGGAGTATCCTCTTGAAAATGGGCTTCACCCCCCAAACATGTGACATTTATTTGCAGACTGTACAATAGAGTATTGATTTGAATTGAAATGAATGAGTGAACAGGCTGTTTAAATTATTCAGTGGAATCCAGCGAAGACGAACTCTAAGGGGTGCCAAAATTTGGTCGTATAGTTCGTAATGCCAGAAATAAGAATTGACATTATTTCATCATTATGAACTATTTGTTAAAATATTCAAAATGCACTTGCACCAAAACGTTTCTTTACACATTATCTCAAAGAACACACTGATAGTTTACCTAAAATAAAATATCAAACATTGTTTATAGTTTCTTAAACGGCATTTAATTCACCAAACATGCATCTTTTGTTCGTTTTAACGAAACATCTCGAAATTTGGTTGGTGAAACTAGAAAGTTGTATTATCAGAGTTCGTCTAAATGAACTAGTTTTAAATTACGGGAGTTTGTGTTGATGAGGTTTGACTTAGAGGTAGTTTGACTATACATACTGTATTAAACAAGAGCCCCTTAAGTTGGCAATCACTACGCACTTGAATGTTCGTATAGATTGCCATGCTCAAGAGCAGTAATGTACATTTATCATACAGTTCGCACACCAGTGTATCAATAATTTGTGTTAAACGATTTCGTCTTAACGAGGTTTGACTATTTAAATTAAAATGCCAGTCCTTTAAGATGGCAATATCTTTTCACTTGAATGTTTTTTATGGATTGTCATGCGTAAGAGCAGTAAGATGCATTCATCCTGCAAAGATTGAAAATTAGTTCGTAGTGCAGTGTTTCAATAACTTGTATCACGCGATTTCACTTTAATAAGCGAGGACCATCCATAAATGGGAAACCAACAGCTAAACAACATGTCACAGCAGTCATCAAACAGCGGGATCAACCCACCGCTAAGGACAGTAGATGTTCATAGTTTTTACTAGGAACAACTTCAGAAAACTTCGAGGCAACGTGTCGTCAACTCGGTATTTCGTACCATTGACATTGTCAACTCGGGGGGAAAATCTGATAATATAACTACTTTCAACCACGAGTGTCTCTACAATAACTTCTCAAAAAACGACCAGTATCCGTCGCTATTAATGCTCCTCGCTGGCCTGACCGCACTTTATTGGGGTTTTTGTCCTCGCTGAAAGGGGTCAGGCCGTTTCTTGACCACGTCTTCGGCCATCCTCCATTGGTCATCGCCAGTGCAAACACTTCTGGGCATCGTACAATCAAAATGCAAACTTCGATCGCCAGCGAAAAAGGTAATGATATTGCGGGCGCTCACCGAGGGGAGTCTTAAGATGACGTGTCAAAAATTGTGTCAACTCGCGTGGAATTCTATTATCCATTTTCAATTATAACCTTCGACACGCCAGAAAGCAAACAACCCATTTTTTCGCACTTTTTCTTTCCAACTTCTGCTCCATTCCTCCCCCCTCCCCCCCATCCCCATTCCCCCATCTTTCATATCACTGCTCATATTCCCCCCAACGTTTTCTTTGGCTTTCAAGAACCATTGACCATAAAATTGTTTCCAGAATTTGAATCAAACGGCATCGTGAGATAGAGACAGAAACTACGCTTTCAAATCCATCAATCACACATCCATTTCCTCTCTCTCGCTTCGCCAGGACGATATTAAAGCTATTCCGTTCAATTCCTGCGCTTATTTTATTCCAATGCTAATAAAGCAAATTTGAAATGAAAACGCAGATGCAGGGTGAGTAGGAATAAGAATTCTTAGGTACATTTCGTTCAATGAGCGCAGTTTGTTCCTTTGAACGTGCAATGGCGGCCGTCCGGTTTTTGGTGATAAATTGTTGTGACCTACAATAAAAATATAATGGCAAACTATTTTCTACGAGTTTCGTTTTCTATATTTCAAGATCATTTAACGATGGTCAAAATAAATTTAGAAGACAAATCAACTGTTTTTTTTCATAAATTGTTAATTTTAAAATCCTTTAATTGATCCTAATAAAATTTATTTAATTAAACCCCGATATTTTCCGAATGTTACCAACAAACGTGATGAGTGTTTACCAGTCACAGACAGGCTGTTATGCTGTCTGATGCCATTTCCCGTTATACAGTATCTTTAATTAGTTAAAAAATGTGAAAAATGTTGAAAAACGTCATATATTTAAAACGTGTTTTTTTGTTGAAAAATTCGAAATTTTTACGCAATTCGCAATTTTTTAAAAAAAAAACGTACTAAACGTTTTAAAAATCAAAGCCCACTAATTGTTTTCTAGTTAATGGTAATTTTACCACGGCAACATTGCCGGGCACAACTTTACAGCTGTAGTTAGACATGCATGATCGATCCCTCGCAAGCCGCCATGACAATTTTATGGGCACTTGCAATGTTGACTGTTACATCATACAAATATAAACATACTCATTCGTGTGAACGTTCAAATCATGCTCTAACAACAATACGTGTTTATATTCATATTAAATTAAAAAAATCCATTTAAATGTTTGTAATTGTGACCCTATCGAATACCAATCAACTTACAAACACAATTAAACGTTCCAATAAATTGCATTACTTTTTCATTACACTATATAACAATTAAATGCTTTCAGTTAACATCGAATTATGTTCAATGGTTAATGATTGTTAGGGCTGCTAGATTCAAACAGCGATCTCCTTTTCCATTATAGGTACAGTGTAAATGTTCTGAGATTTCGTTTTATAAATAAAACAAACAATTTCATAACCAAAGCCTGTTTCAGCAGCACTCAACTTGCGTCCGATCTCGGATTTTTTTGTGGAAATTCCATGCGTGCATAATGTGTGTCAAGTGCCTTATTCGATAAATCTCAAACCATCTAGCAATATGGGCGTTGAGTCTAAGCATTGATCGATTGACAGAATGCCTTTCAGGCCTGACGTTGTTTTATAAAAATCTGATATGGAAAAGATTGTTTTCACTTGGAATTTTTCCCCAGAAAACCTTTCATCGATATTAGCATAACTTGCCTGTCATCCTTTGAAGAACCAAGGATAGCACATTGCAGCGTATCAATTTCAGTTGTGGCAGAAAATGTAATACTGGACATCCTGTTAAGCTTTGGCTTTAGTTTCCTCGAACAGTGTGTTCCAAGAATAGATATTCAATGAACTGTAAACCTGTACAACGTGTGTTTTAAAGGATTAATTTTCGATTATTAAACTGACAATATAAACCTAAATTTACAAATAACTTGAGACTGTATGATTAGAGCAAACCTGTTGTGTTAATTGTTTAAAACGAATTAATACTCATATTACAGCGCCACGAAATTATTTAATTAAATGTAAGACTTCTTTGAATGCATTTCAATTTCTTTTCCTGGCAACAATATATGAAATTTAATACACTTTTAGGACCCTCTAGGGACAAATTTGATAAATATGCATGTGTCTTATAATTAGTTCATCTAGTCCCCATAAACATCTCCGGTCATCCGAGAACCCAAACCAAGAAATGAAAGCTTTGTCGAAATGTGAATTTGTTCAAAACAACAAGCCACTGACTATTTCCACAGCCCATGCTATAAATTTCCTGAGAAAAATGATAAAAAGCTGAGAATGACATTTCGCTTATACCTAAAACATGAGTGGCTTTACTTATGGATTGCTTCGTGTGAATTCGTTTTAACACATTCTGAAAATATCGGATATTATATCACCGATCCCGAAGTGATCTTCAATTTTTTTGAAAATCTCTGGATTTGACAAGTCATGCCCTCGAGTATATACGAGTGGATACACATTTTTTTCAGCACTACCAAAGATTATATCACTTCTTTACTCGCACTCGATGCCCACATAAACCAAAAGCTTTATATCAGTCAAAAATCACTCTTTTGCCACCACACGCGTTACTTTGACGCTCGTAACGTATATATTCTTCTTTTAAAGGACCAGTTTCTGTTATAAAATACGAAATGTTCAACTCTGTTCAATTTATCAATTTCAAACTGCACGAAAAGGGATCTAAGGAGGTAAGTGAATCAAGTAATCACGATGAAATTTCAAATAAAATTGATATGTTTATAAATATACATCAAAAGTATTAACCCTGAACATTTTTAAAGCTGCGCTTTAGCAAAGTATGAGATGATTTATATTCTCTTATTCATTTAAGTATATATTGCTACAGATATTTCGTAAGTATATTGTGCGAAATGTTTATATTTACAAACACTAATGTCAATTTCACACACAACGGATACACATGTAGTACTTTGATATTCTAAGGTCCAAGACTTCCTGAAAATACAGTATTCTCACCATACAATTGAACCTCGTTAAGACGAATCTCGAGAAAAATAAGAACTACACATTTTAAACGAAATTTGGATGAAATACTACCCAACGACACGTACCGTATTAATGGAAAGGTTATGCAACTATTATCGGGAACTTCCCCGTTAAAACGCATCTTTTTAAATTGTCTCCTGTTCGTTTAAACGTTACATAGCGCCAATCCTTGGGAACTCGAATATTCATTCGCTTAAGCGAAAATGTGTTATATCCGAATTCGTAAAGTTGTGTTAAATTAAAAATCTAACATTATACGTCCATGTCCTAGGAAGAAGAAGATTCCGCGAGCTCATAAGAGACATAGCCCATCTTCAGTTGGGTTAATTAGTTATGACATTTGTGGACAAAAACAAAGAAAATTAATATAAAATAAATCCAAAAGTTCATGCCCTTTTATAGGACGAGGACTGGTGATGAGTTCGTTATAGTTAGAAATTCGCAAAAAGAGCGTTCTTAATGAAGTTTCACTATGCCGATGATATTTTCTTACTGTTTACAGCAATCAATACCCATGATCTATAGTTTTATCCTGAATCACTTCCAAATTCTCAAAAGTTATTGTCATAGAAGCTCGAGAAGTCGTTTCAACAAGCCAGCTGTACAGAGACAATAACTCCGTGGAAATTTATGCCATGGCTTGGTCATTAAAGCATGGCTGGCTTTCCTTTGGTGCCATTATTATCTCTCAACCTTATGCCCCCGTCACACGTTACCCATTAATGATCATTTGGAAAACGACCTTAGCATGGTCATTTTAAAATGATCATTCATAAATGGCACACATGCCAGGGGGCTTAACGACAAGGAAACGGCGATTAATGGCTTTCAATTAATTAGCCTGCTTACCATTTCCAAGTTGCGATAGGGATTTTCAAGATTGTGCTACGAGCTGGAAAAATCTTAGTTTTCGCATTTTCTCATTCGTCCGCTGGATTTTATTGCTCCGCCATCTAGTGAACATGCGTATTAATGAAAAGTTCAAATGCAATTCATCGAATCTTTGTTCAGTGGCAATCAAAAAAACTCCGTTGCTATTGGAAACATTAGTTAAGTTTTCGGAAAATTTTCTGGTAAAAAGCATGATACACTGGAGTTATACAAAAAAATGTGTGGCATCTATCTTCACAATAATTCATAGTTATCCGGAAATTAAAATCAGTAAAACATTTCGGATTAATGAAGGTCAGATCATATAATTATTGCAAGGAATAGGAGGTAAATAAAACTAATATTAAATTCTGAAACGTCTGCGTTAATAAAAGTACGTATCGAATTAGGTCTCTCCAAAGTTCCAAAAATTGTTGCTTGATGTAATATATCAAAATAACCAGCATTTGAAACATCGAAGCAAAAGTTGCATCAAGTTTCATTCAAACAGAAAAATTGGTAAATGCGAATTTAAAATCGAACGTTTAACATGTGTCATCCCAAATTGAAAAGAATTACATATACAAATATTTGTAAATCTGAACACATGTATTGCGTTAGTAAAAGACATTTTGAAATTTACTGAATAGTTTTTGAAATAAATTGATTTTGCGAATTTTAAAATTGAAATACACTAAGTGGGTTCGAATAAGTAGATCCGAATGCAAATTGTATACCTTTCCCAATCCTTGCCATGTTGGAGATACCTCCTGCATGCGCACGCAATTTTTCTAATGGGAAAATACAGATATCAGGTGCTAATGCCACAAATCCGAACTGCACATTGAGCCAATACATTATCCGATGTCTTATTCAATAAAACTCGCCAATTCCCGATTAAACTCCGACCCTTCTTTAATCTCCCTTAAGTTGACAGCTTCGCATTTGAGCGCGGTCCCAACGCGGTCCCAGGGAGATGTTCAATTGGTCATCTTAAAGCGTCTGTCATGCAAATTCTTCATCATGGTGTCACAATTCCGAACCCGATTTTTGCCTGGCGCATTTTATACGAACATGGAGCGTTCTGTTCCATATTGATATATTCCTCTCGCTCCATGCCATTCCCAGTAAGGCTCATTTGTCCGCAGAAGCAACGTGGAAAACGCATTAGGAGTCTTAAAACTTAAATATTCTTCGTTATTGGCGTTGGCTCCCCAGGGTCCCCTTTGGACACCTTTTCTGCGGCCGGTGACAGAAAACCAATTTTCGGTGTAAAAAATGAAAACCGCGGGCGACGTGACACGTTTCACCTACTTCCAAGTCCATCAGCATGCAGAGGACCTCTGAAGATATGCAATAAATGAGAAATTGGCAGAATGGAAGGTTCTAGACCAGAAAAAAATGCAGCCTGCAGTTAATGTCTATATTTATCGGCGTTAAGAAATGGCGTAGAAAAAAAAATGTTGTCGAATAAATGACAATGTCTACGAGTGCGGGCATTCCGCGCAGACTGCACCGAGGTGCACTTTGTGTAACGAAATAGCGTACTTGGATGCTATAGAAATGTACAGCCGTCTCACGACGCGCTTTGGAAATTGCAGTTTGCAGTGAAAAAGTCAAAGTACGTAACAATAAAATCTTTCCGATAATGGGCTTACAGCGAGAATGTCGTATTATGACATTGCCTCGGATCCCTTGTATTTTGAAAGGAGGGGAGGGATGAGGGGCTAACCCGGAGAGATATTGGCAAAAAACATTCCAATAATTTACTCTTAATGGAATGCAGTTGCCTATTGACGTTGTATACTGAAAAATAGTTTGCCTCTGCCGTCTATTCCCTGAATAACATGGTTTACCCAATGCTGACAGGGTAATTCCACGTGGAAAATTACACGAAAAAAAGGCATTTTTTTACTGAGGAATAACGTACAACGCATAAACTCTTGGAGGTTTAGCGTGAAAACTCTGTGGATGAAAGGCATTATGCCGTCGAAATTATTAGAACTATTTGTTCGATAACATTCTTTTCACAATTTCTCCCTATGAATTTGCGCAGGCCGCTTTTCATTTCGGAGAATTGTATGCGAGGTGCATGGAAATAAAGCTAAACAAACTACACCCTAGGCAACATCGAAATGAAAACATCCACTTACAAACGCATCAATTTTTATTTAAATGGTTGTGACAACGAGGGCATTCGCAAATTCCTTTACCTGTCAATGTTCACCGAATCTCATTATATTATAAACACATTTTATGATCCCCTCGAGGAAGCATTTAATGCAGCGAGTAAGATGATGCAATATGTTCTATTTGATGGCCTTTCGCCACCATGGATATTAGTCTGACAGCTTGGGCCAACACATGCATACCTGTAATGGACTGTAATTACGTCAATTCAAAATATCATATGCGCCTACAATATAAAGGTATAATTTAAGTTATCGTTAGCTTTAATGTTTTTCCTTTTAATTCAAAGATAACATAAATATACATGTATGAATATTTTAAAATACGTGTAGATTGAGACAACGGATTCATGTACAATATAACGCACCTCCGCTTCAAATATGTGACAACTCAAAGATTTTAATTTTGAAATAAAGATTAAAGTTTTAATGCATGGTAATAATCAAAATTTTATTTATTTCATTTGGGGAAACTGTATAGAAGGTCCATTGGAAAAATATACAGTATATTTTGAAATATTTTAGCGCATTAATTATTAATTATAATAAAAATAGAAAAAATATAAGGAAGATGGTAATAAACTCTTATTTAGGAGAAACTATATGGAAATCCAAGATGTTACTTTTTTGTTGAAATTACAACTTCATTTGGCTTGACTTAATACGTGTAGGCCTACAGAATTTCAGGTTTTGAGTTGTGTCACTTATGAAGCGGAGAATGCGATATCTTTTACAAAGAGACAATTAGAATGTAATCCTAAAAGAAAATTCCAGAAATTAGATTCATCAGTAAAAGATGTATTTACAATAACGATTCAAAATATTATGCATTTAAAAACGTATTTGATCAAACTAAATAAATTGAAAACATTTTTCCAAATGTACAGTACTTAATTATAACGCGCATTAGAACACGTGTACTTTGAAATTATATTGTTGATAAAAACTTGATAATAGACTTTATGCAGAATTACGAATATGGGTTAAATTAATATACAAGTATGTGGTCATTTCATCGACGCATTAAGCAACAGAACCTGCCCTCGGCACTGCCTCCGGTTAAATTAAATGAATGAAATGTCACGTGGTATATGCATGCTGATGTAACCTGCATAAGGTTCATAATCTCCATTAAGTAAAACCTGCATTCACTAGCCCACGTGACCATTCGCAACCCCATGCACACATTCTATTAAAATTACGAGTGATCATAGATCAAACACAGTTTCCCGGTTACACGGTTTTCCATTCAAGGATCAAATCACAGTTTGACACGAAGTGAAAGCGACATCATTGGTCCACAAACTTTCGTTGCAGGTAATTTTAATGCCCATCGCCAACACGCAATAATTGAAGGCAACGAGGCATGCTGTAGAACAATGGTTGCCTGCGCTCGCCACTGTCATTAAAGATTTCCGACAAACTTGGATTTCATCCAGAAACGATGATTTAGCTGTCAGCCCAATATCCTTCCACATTCCATAACTGTTTCCTCCACATTGTCTGGAAGGGCTGCGAGCTAAGGTTGCAGAAAACTACAGCCGCACAGCTTGAAACGATGCAACGGTTAAATTGGTTGTAAAATCGCATTCCTTAATGCGGTCCATTCATCACGGATTTCCTTCAGCAAAATTTTCCTTTTCAAATTGTGAATAGACGACTTACGCATTGGAAAAGCCCAGTGGATTTAATCGCTCTAATCAAAGAATGCCTAATTTTCTAATGAAATTGCCATGGTTGCGCAATCGGCTCTTTAATTAACATTAAAGCATCGTGCGGCTTATTATAGGATGCAGCAATATAATCTTACTAATTGATAACGTAAACGCCGTGTCTGCTGCAATTTTTGTGGCATGTTTTTGAAAACCGGATCGAAATGACAACGTGCGAATGGTCGATTAATTTATAAGCAACCGTTGAATGAAAACATTCTATACGCATCGCAGTCGTCGCGTGAAAATGTTTGTGTAAAAACCGAATTATACAGTGAAAGCCGCTTAATTCGATCACGTTGATTACAAATATTAAGCACGCAAACGACTGACTTTACCAAATTTCATTTTCAACTTCCCTGACTTATCCAGTTTTTTTAAAAAAGACATTTCCCTGACCATTGACAATGTAAAAATTGACACATGGTAATGTAATTACCACGATTTTGCAAAATCGACACAAGACAATTTTCAGTATTTTTGCAAAATTTACTAATGATTATTTTGAAAATTGTTACAAAATTATAGCATGAACAAAGTTTAAAAATTTGACAATTTTGTATTCTTAAAATCTTTAGTTTTGCAAATTTGTACTCGGAGAAGGTTGCATGAACATTTTACCAATTTGTCCTCGAAAACTGTTAACAATTTTGAAAATGTTACTGGAAATTTGTAAAAAAGTTTGCAAATGGGTCTTGAGGCCATACGTTAATTGGATTTCCCTGACTTTGCCAAGTTTTTTCAGGTTTTTCAGGCCTGTATAAAAGCTGCTCCAACTTGTTTCACGCGTTTGCGATATGTAGAAATGGGTGACAAGATCGAATCATGGAATGGGTGACCGGATTAAGCGACTTTTTCATAAAGGACACCATAGGAAAAACCTTTTCTGAAGGTTTTAATCGTACGAAATGGCTGACCGAATTAACAGGCTTTCACTGGTATATATACCAGTGACAGATCCACTGAAAGATAATATCTGGAAAAATCTTCCGTACTCAATTTGAAATTTGATTAGAGGGTTGATTCAAAAGAACAATCGAGTATTTCGCAAACTGCAGATCATGTCAACAAACAAGGATAGTGGGTACCGGTATATGAAATACGAAACCCTTATTTATATAGAATATCTTTCTATGTGGCATCATATTTCGAGTTGCGCAAGCTACGACACGACTTTCAGAACGACCCGTATTTCATCGAGCATAATTCCGAACCTTTCAAACCACTCCTAGACCGAATGTTAGGAAATTACTCGGAACTTAAACATTTCAAACATTTCTGCTCCTGAAATCCCTTAAAAATTTATAAAATGAACGACAAACCGTTGCTGAGCCACTTTCTCCTCGGAGTCCAACTTTGCTTTAGAATTTTAAGCCCGTGTAGTTTTTTAAACATATCTTTTAAAGTTGAAATACTGTACATCCAGGAATGATTAAAGTATTTTTCCAACATATTTCATTAATATTCATATAGCCGTTTCTCAAATGATTGCGGAAATTTAATGAACACCCCTCGTATATTTACACTTACAACCAGTACATCCAAGTACATGCGTAAAATATTATATTCCATTTCCAGATAATTTTTTGATGCGGTTGTCAGCAGTTTGCCGGCGACAGTGTTTAATGTCAGCATCATGGGCCATTTCTCACATTCCACCTTAGTGCAACCACGACAAACCATTGCCTCTCTCTCTAAATATTTAATGCAACCCGACTTTATGCGTAACATTACCTCGCGAGCCGTATAATGCCGTCATTTGCCAAAATATGACCGGGAAAAGAAACCTAGTTTAGGTAAGATCCGGCAGCAATGAAACGGTATTCATGAGCCAGCTTTTCGACTAACGAGTTTTGAAAATTACATCTATACGCCACGCCAAAGTTTCATTAGAAAAGTGATATATACAAACCAACTCTTCTCAGAATTTAATGCATCGGTGTGTGCGGCTTATACCCGTAACTCGCGAAAGTAAAGAAAATCTACGGCGTGGGGTACGTGACAGTTTTCAGCAATGATATTATGAAATCAGACAAATTTTTTTTTCCATTCTGCCATGGACTTTAGTCGCAACGTTATGTCTCTAAAATCTGGATACGATCGCTTAAGTTATTCATAATTCATGTATGTGTAATTCCAAAAAAAATGAATTAAATTAATTCGTAACTCATTGCGTGTAGAGTACCAAAAAATGAAGTAATTATTAATGAGCCTACATGAACTGTTGTCAATTCAGCAATGATATCATGGAATCAGACATTTTTTTCCATTCTGCCATGGATTTTAGTCGAAATTTTATACATCCCCAAAATTTGGATCTGATCGCTTGAGTGATTGATAATAAATGCATGTATAATTACAAAAATAAAAAAAAATTAAATTGATTCATAATTCTGGCATGTTGAATAACAAAAAATAAAATTGAGTCTACGTGTATACTGTTGTGCATTCAGCAATGATATCATGCATGGAATCAGACAATTTTTTACATTCTGTCATGGATGTTAGTCGCAACTTTATGCGTCTCCAAAATCTGAATCCGATCGCTTGAGTGATTCATAATAAATGCGCGTGGAATTCCAAATAAAATGAATTAATTAGATTAATTCTTAATTCATGCTTGTAGTAATCCAAAAAAAAATGAATTTAATGAGCCTACTGTTGTCATGCTGCAAGAGGTTGCCTAGCATTTCTGCGCATGCTCAGCGCAGGTCAGCCCTGGGCCAGACTAGATATCAACGTAATATTTAACGGACTCCGTAATTAAATCATTACTTCTATTGCGCGTATGTATCAACAAACACGTCCCTCACGGACATGAACGGATATCTGGATCGATGTGTCGTCTAATGACATAGTGACCATCTGCGTGGTCAGCATCGGCCACGTGCAATTATCCCATATCGTGAATCTACGAGATAATTTCGCTACGGTAAACAACGTTGAAATTTTAATGATAGGTAGCCATTGCGGATCTAAACTGACCTCAACGAGTTTTAGGAACATAGAAATAGATTCTAGTGTACATGTATCTCTTAAAGAAAATAAAAAGTAAAAACCTTAAACTACACTGAACCATGCAGAAGTACATGTACTATGATATGCAGGCAAGCTTCTGGAGTCGCACGCACATTAGCAGTTGTGTCATCACATCTGCAAAATCAATGCGCTAATTGCTTTAAAACATTCATCAACATATCGCCATTTTAAAAAATATTGAATGCTTTCTTGTTGAACATGTGGCTTCTCGAATGCTGAAGGCTGATACTTACCGGCAAATTTCGACGTAAAATATAAAGAAGTTAATACGTAAAACACGTAAAATCTAAACTGCATTGAACCGAGAAAAATATATCACCGGTACTCAAATATAAGCTTCGCAAATCGCCCTTTGTCAGTTGTGACGTCACGTGTTCAAAATCAATGCGCTAATTAGTTTTAAAAAATGCATTAACGATTATCGCCAACTAAAACTAAAGGATGCTTCCTTTGTGTACATGGGACCTCGACTGCTCAAGTGCGAACTGCTAACTTGCACTTATACAAGTAAAATTTCGAAAAAATGCAAAGAAGATAAAACGTTGGTCAGATAACATCAAACGTACACCGTATATGTCCATTCTTGTACCGCAGTATATTTCCATTACGTTTGTACTTGCACATGGTCACTGACCCGTGCTAACACCGAAATCCAAACAGTTTTATTGTTCCTCCGCATATATACAATTTCCTAATTAGCATTCCTAGCACAGAGCACATTAGCAGCATCAAAAAGGGTTCTGCAATCTAGCCATTAGCCGCATTTCTGGCATTCTCGCGAGGCACTCGTGGAATGCTCTGCGATTTGCACGCCCACCAACAAAACCTGCACAAGAACGCAATCCGCTTGACAAGGATATGGATTCTAATGTGTCGCGACATATGCATATACATGTATACAACTGACCACGCACTTCGATCGTGTTATTGACGTAAAACAAATGTGAACAACCTTTATTAGGAATGAGTTGTTTTCAAATGTTTAAACAATTGCAAGAACCATATCGATTTTAACCGCCATACTGGAACACGAGAGGAAATATCGAGCAATAATATCTCTGGAAACAAGTTTCGGGATATAAATTGCCCGGTGTGTGACGATCTTTGAAACAGAAATAAATGGCGTTTCAAACGTCCCGGTTTGATGCGCCTCAAGATCACCCATTTTGATTTACACCTATAGCGATGACAAGATAGCTGGAGATATACAGTAAAACCTGTTAAGAGTAACCACCAAAAAAATGCTTTGTTGGTCACTGTACAAAGGTGATCACTATACAAAGAATGCCTGAATTAAAATAATAAGCATGTATAGACTGTAGTACACGCAGTAAAAACCAATAAAACCAAAAAAGTACAGAATTATCATGTGCAAGAGTTACAGGAATATGTAACGTGACTCATCTGTTATCTGGTCACTTGCCGAAGGTACATCGGCAATGGAAAAATTACAAAAAAGGCAACACACACTGCATGGTCACTACATGTACACAATAGACAGGTGGTCATTGGTCAGTATACGGATAATTTTTATGAAGGAAATGTTCACTGGAAAAACAATACACTAAAAAGTGGGCAACATAAACAAGTGGTGACTTTTCCAGGTTTTACTGTACATGTATTTGCGAAGAAAAATTTTTGCCAACAAACGGGGAAATATCAAGCAATAAAACCTCTGGAAATTTCCAGAGTTCACCCATTTTGATTTACACCTAGCGACGACAAGCCGCACCCTGTATGGGTGTTCACGTGTTTCAGCGAGTCAATAAATCACACGATGGCCCAATAAACTCGCCTGCATTTATGTACCTAACCATCAATTTATTTCGCATGATCCTTTTCGACTTTTTTCCGGAGTCATGGATGCAAAGAGCACACAAAAAGGGATATGCAAACATAACTTTTCACTTAACTTTGTCAACCGAAGACGTTTTTATTTCGAAGAATTTCCCGATCTTCTTTTGGTTCTTGCTCCGAAAATCTCCCTTTCAATGCGCACGCATCCATCGCGAAATTTCTATTAAGTTTCCCCAAATCTGTCTTCGCCAATTTAATCAATGAAAACATTGCCGGGAGGCTGCAACGTACGCTTTCGGTACGGTACTCACGCAGGCGCGCATTATAAGAAAAAGCTTAAAACGCAAACGCAATTGGCACGCTTAGCAGAAAACGTCAGGTCATACGTTGATTTTCTATTAGCGTTTCGGCTTCAATGAGATTGAGGTGAATACAATTTTGTTACCTTCATTAAAAATTTATCGATTTCTTGTCGGCCTACGTGTGCGGGGATTACGCAGCGCAGACTTCTATTAAATTGCGGCGGTATTAAACGCAATAAAAGAAATTGCTTTTTATCCCGCTGAAAAGCACCGTTTTTATGCAAGTTGCACGCGTGCACTCTACCATCCTTCGTTTTGACGTACAACTACACTTCTTTACCTGACTTAAGGGGGTGCATGTAGTTACGGAGTCTCGGATGTCCTAAAAATGTCCAAATATTATGATGATGAAGCCATATCCGTTAAAATTCAGCTGATGACGTCCTTCGTTAACATATTCTGATGTCATTCGTTGAAGTTCTTATGACGAAACCATTAAGAAATTCTTACGATGACGTCATTCTAAAAACTACGATAGCGACGTTTTTCAGTAAAATTCTGACCTCATAATACTAATTGCTTTTTCATTCACAAATTTAAATTTTATTTCACTCGATGTTCGCCAATAAAGCCTTCATCAGGATCTAAAACCAAATACAAATTCACATTTCGTCAATAATTAAGTTTACAATAATATTCAAATATTGTAATATTACTATATTGTATAAATATTGTTACAAAGTAGTTTTAAATCAAAGCGATAAGTAACACGATAAGTTTCCTATATTTTAAAAAATAAGAAAATGCAATTCACCGATAATGACGTCATTCGTCATGACGTCATCCCGATGATGGCGACATTCGTTAAAATTTCGACGATGGCGCCATTTGTTAAAGTCTGATGATAACATCATTTATTACACTTCTGATCATGGCGTCAATTCAAAATTCTGACTATAACGTAATTCGTTAAAATTCTGCTCGTTACGTCAATCGTTAAAATTCTGATGATGGCGTCATTTATTAAAATTCTGATGATGGCGTCATTTGTAAAATTCTGATGATAAAGGCAATGAGAATTGTAATGAATAACGCAGCCCCAGACATTGTTCTTCGTTGAATAACAATGCCAGGATAGCGCATGCAGCCATGCTCCGTTGCCTTTTTCTTACGTTTTCCCCCGTTCAATTCCATCTTTGGATGGATCTTTTATCAGCGTATAAATAACAATTTCGTCCATCGGTTTCGTAATTTTACGAATCAAAAATAAAATGCGTTTTCGATGATAAATGCGGAGACTGTCTGTCACATTCTCCGACTGCTGCGCCGTTTTGCATCCACGCCGCAATTCCTGGCGGACTTCTACGGGTTGAATAGACTTCTGACAGCGCCTGCAGTTGGTGGGAGGAGGGAGGGGGGGGTGCAATTTGTCCCCCGATGCATGCGCAATGGCACGCGATACATCACCAATCTTCCTGGGAGAAACTATTCCGCCCTCGTAATAACGCCAATTGGGTTGGGACCCCTCGGATTCCTCGCACTCTGATTTTTGGCCTGCCGCTCCATCAACTGCGGAGTGCACGCACGAGGATTGTGCGACGCCATCCATCTGCATGAGAAACCAGCGAGATTCCATTGAAATCAATCTTGGGGAAGAGAAAATTGACAACGTTTTTTGCGCCCTCCTGGCACCGAATTGCGCGGAAGGCACGACGACAAATTAAGATAGTTGACCGGAGATGCGAATGTCAATACCGCCGGTGGCCAATCCGACTATGAACTGACCTAAACGAGAGAATGATTTCTACTTCTCCGAAGTTGGCGTTAGGTTTCGAAATACCAGCAAAGATAAACACTTCCAAACATTTTCTGGATTAAACGTCCCGGCATCACCAGCTCAATCACTCGCTTTTTAAGAATGACAACTTCGAACGTATTCTGCATCTTGTGGTTGGATTTTAGGAATATTGGTTGACGAGACTTATTCCTCGACCGATGTTATTTTTATTTTCTTCTCAACGTTAATCAATAAAATAACATTGGCCGTGGAATAATTAATTATCATCAAATAACTTCAAATGCATTTAGCATTCTATGAGATAAACTAAAAATAGTATTAGGATCGAATGAATGTTTTAAAAATATGGGATACTTTAGGCAAATTTGGATCTCTCGTTAGTTAATCTGAGCGGATTTAACGATATATCCACAACTATCACGCGGAACGTGTTTGAGCAGCATAAAAATATGACGCAATGTTTCTTAATAATATACAGATTTTGTTCCATGTTGCTTACATATCGCGGTTTTGCCTACATATTTGATATGATTTAACGATCTTGGCAATTATCCCTTGGAACACGTTTGTTTCAAAGTTTGTTTCACGCAATGTTTCAAAGTGTTAAACAGATTTTGTTACGTTTTTTAATTATTCAAATTCTGAATAAACAATGACGTCAAGAACGTAATCTTACATTGTCTACGAATGACAATTATATCGCAAAGGTATTTAGAATCCTAAAATATGTTCAGAAATTACAATTAAAAAAAATGTTTAAAAGGGTATTTTTTAGGCAAATGTGGATATTTTTTGTTTTGCGTGATGATTTAACTATCTCACAAACTATCACGTAAAATTTCTTTAAATAGCATGGAAAATGACTCAATGTTTCAAAGTGCTTCACAGATTTTGTTATATGGTATCATTAGATTTATATCGCAGTAATGGAAGATGATGCGATATTCTGAAAACAAAATGTTGTTCGAACTTCTCTTAAGGCCTTAAAGACTGAAAGATTAAGAAGTGCGGTCTGAATAATGTTGCGTTGCTACGAATCTGATAAAAACTTGTGTTGAAATGAAACGCTTTGACTTTTTCGTTTTTCATTCGAAATTCGTCTCTAAATGACTTGCAGTGTTCAACGACTCATTCCGTTGGAAGTTATTTAGTAAAAGGAATATCAGCTTCCAGTTTCTTAACGCAAATCTAAATACAGAAACAATTTCAAACAGCGGCGTATTTGTCAAATGCCATTAAATTCAACATTTGTCATGTTTGCTTTCACGAATAAAGGAGAAAAGTCTATTTTTGGATAAATAGAAGAATTTTTCAAACGTTTAATATTGAAGGTACAGTACCCATTATCATTCATCATGTTTAATAACCATAACATGTAAAGAGTTCCTATGGGAGATGGCACGTTTATCTTAACAGGTGCCAAATTCCCACTCGACATCTTCAGTGCTTAAAGAGGAACCTAAAAAGATATCAAAACAGTTTTTTCATGGAAACTGTAGCATACTACATTGGTCTTTAACAAGTCGTCGTGTTTAAATTACAATTTTTTCATTCGTTGCACATATTGAATTATATCTGGCGTAGATCGTACTAGCCTTGTTAGAAGGTTTCCCCAGAAATTTCCTGATAAACTTCCCTGATTTTCCAACGAAAAAATTCATATACAGTATGCCAATGACAGCCACAATTCTGCAAATCATGCAAAATTTTGCAAAATACACTAATATCAATTTTGAAACGTTTTCAAAATTAACATAAGAATAGAGAGAAGAAGATCCGCGTCGAGGGACTAGCCTCGCTCGCTTTAATATAGTGACTCTTTTTGTTCACATAATTGGGTGTTAAAATAAATTTTATTACGGATAGAATTTATACTGTATGTGGAAGTGTTAATGGTTTAGTTGTTCTGTAAGTCGATGGTAAACTTTTGCAATTCTATACATAAGAATATTTAAAAAAGTAGCATTATAATTTTTTGAAATTTTTACAAATTTGTATTCGGAAAATATTAAACGTTTCGCAAATGTAAATTTGGAAAACGTTGTAAGTCTTGAAAAGATGTACTTGTACTCTAAAAAGGTTGAGAATTTTGCCATAATGTCCTCGGAAATTGTTTAAAAAATTGCGAATTTGTCCTAGGAAAAATGTAGAATTTGTTTTCAAATTTGTACTTGGGAAAACGTGGACAATTTTGTAAACATTTCCTCGGAAAAAATTGAAATGTTTGCAAGTTTATGGGCGAGAAAAATGAAAATCTGGCAAATGTGTACTGGGCAAATTTTAAAGTTTGCAAATGGGCCCTGAGCTAACCATGTATAATGTATGTTGAAGAATTAGTAGTGACAGTGCGGATAGTGACAACATCAATACGTTGAATTTCCTTACTTTTCCAAAATAAGTCATTCTTCCGTGACTATTCTTAACTTTACAGTCATTTTTAAGTTCCTTGCCTTTTCCAGGTTTTTCAGGTCTTGGGTTCCCTGCATTACTCTCACAATTTTCATTGAAATTTCCGAAATAGGCTGACATTTCCATAGAAATCCTCTAAAAATCTTGAAACACTGGAAAACGGTTGCAAAATGTCAAATCATGCAACATGAAATTGATGGCCAAACATATTACATCAAAAAAAAAATCAGAATACATGTACATTATGTATCGTACAAGAAAGCAACAAAGTCGTTTTTAAGAACCAGCTTTTTTGGGGAAAAAGTTTACAGATGGATTTTGCAGACTAACGAGCATCGTATATTACCATTTATAGCAGTCGTATGCTTTTAATCGGTTTTGCTACGTGCTTTTTAGTTGAATTTGACCATAACGATCCAGATAGATTTTTTTCTTATTTTGCTTCACTTAGTCTCCAGGCAACATCCACAAACGTTCAATTTTGTAACATGCAAAGTCAACTCTTCTTAAAAACTTCTCCAGACAAAAGAGTTTGCTCTAGGAAGCAGTTATTCGTCTGACATAGCTTTTTAACGATGATCCACGTTCCAGTAATATCCTTTGGGCTTAAATGAATAATCAATAATGGCCAAATGTGTAATATCTTCCAGCTGCGATGTAGGATATTGGCGGCGCGGATATATGGGAAATAAATTAAAAGTTAAAAGTAATTAGCGAGACATTGAACTGATATGCTCGTCACTTAACTCCGACTCATCGGGAGTGCGTATACGTGTACTTGAGTGGATTTTATCGCAGATGCACCATGTTGGAAAAGTCACCGTTGATCAAGGGGTTTAGCTGACGACGTTATTGGGACATTTTAAAATGTTAAAAGTATCCGAGAAATGCGTTGAACGCCCAAATGCAATCGAAATCGCGGACAAAACCTAATCATTGCACAAACGTAAAGCGAAAGCCATCCAAAAGTTTACGAATACAGTGAAACCTCATAAAGAAGACCTCGCTTTGTGCGAATTACTGATATTACGAACTCATTAGCAATCCTCTTCCTATAGGGAGTGGACTTCACGCGTTATGGGATAGGCTAATAATGTTAATTTATTCGTTTAAGAAGAATACCGAATTCGGATAAGAAATATTTTCGACTAAAACTAATGAATTTTCGAGTTCCCGAGCATTCACACTACGTCACGTTGTGTGACACAATATGACAAAAAAAGACGTAATAACGAGGACGTTTCCGACAAAAGTGGCGGCACCTTCCGATTACACATGTATACTGTATGTGAGGTATAAATTCATCGTTTATGACGAATTCTGAAATCGGATATTGCATAATTTTCGGCTAAACTGAAAGAATTTTCTGGTTCCATAGCATTCGCGCTACGTTACGTTAAAACGAACTTTAGCCATTATGACAAAAAAGGACGTAATAACTGGTAATTTCCCGGCAAAAGATGCGGCACTTTTCCATTCGTATGAAACTTTTAAGGCGTTCTTAAGAAATTCAAGCGGAATTTGCTTGAATTTGTTTAGATTAGAGTATTTTTATGAAAGGAAACAAGTGCACCATACTGCCCATGAACATGGCAATCTATTCGAACAGGCCAGTAAGCAGTGATTGCCCTCTCACAGGAGCTGCTTTTTAATTTTAATATAGTGAAACTCATTAAGAAGAACTTGCTTTATATGAATTTCTAATACTACAAATCTGTCCCCGTCCTAGGGCATGGACGAATATTGTTATTTTCCTCGCTTAAGACTAATTTCGAATTCGGATATCGTACATTTTCGGCCATAATGAGTATGACCGAGTTCCCTAAGTTACGAAGTTATGATTCGAAGCAAATTGCGTTACGACGGAAAATTCTCCGATAACAGTTTAAAAAAATACTAGTATCACCCAAGGGACCACTTCAAGGGGTAAAATAAACTTCGATTACTCCTTAAAATGCTACTTAATTAAAAGTGCGGTTTTATGGGTTATGACGGTGAATGGCCATATTCTGATTGGCGCAGCAACTGGTTTAAAGGTCGTCACACACGAGGAAAGTTATATCTGGAAATAAATTGCGAGAAAGGATGCTTCTGGACAAGAATTCGAGAATTTATAGAGCTTCTCTGTTTCTAACTTCCTAATGGGGAAAGGTAGTCCTAAAACCCACAATCCACGTTTTGAATTTGCATGCCGATATCCACGGGTGACATTCCGAGTGCATTTCTACAAAAAACAAAATTGCTTTAATTCTCCAGAATACGTATGTAAATCAGGCCTCCAGCAGGTTTTGTGCCGTGCACGAACATTTGGTTCTGGACTTATGTTTCCAGCGATTTTGGGGGGCAATCAGAAACCCCGCGTTTGACTGAAATTCAGAAAATACGTACGTCGTGGCGTTATTTATATGAAATGAGGTAATTGGCATGCAGGTCACGATCGCCGTAAAAAAAACTTTCCCCATTTTCAGCTACATCAGCATCGTGTCATATATAAAAGCGGACATATTAGATCCTTTAAGTAGTGCACAAGATGGGCTATTATTCCTAATGCGCCATAACGCCACATAGCGTATATATATATATATATATATATATATTTACACAAACTGCGCTCAATCCCTGCTAGTCCTGGTTAGGCCCACTAAATTGAATCGAGCACTGGGTGAACAACAAAAAAACCGGATTTAATCGCTTTGACTTTCGAAAAATAAATCCAAAACTAACACCGGATACTTTTCGGAAAGCTTAAAGTCGATCTGCTTAGGAAGGGCTTTTAGCGGTTTATTGCGACGAGTTGTTTACACCGGAAACGGACGCGTAATTTTGCATTAACCCTCGAACTACCATGGGGTCCATGGTAGTGTACGGTATATATTTTATCGAATCGAGTAAATATATTTTAATGTTTTTCTGCAATGTTCACCAATTTTATGACTGTCCCAAATATGGTTCTAAACATGTGTATCCATATTTCGGAAATTTCACCATAATCATACATTTTAAAAGCATTTTGTCAAATTTTAACAAAGGGTCCGTATTTGACTCCAGTACAATTTCAGTAAACAGTTGTAAAAAAAATGGGGAATTATTATTTCTAAATAATTTGCATGTCTTAGCAATTATTATTAACAGTCATGTTATAGAGATATACATGTAGCATAAGTATGGCACACAGGTGATGTAAACAAGACATACTGCAACTGATGTAAAAAAATGTGTTTGCATTGAACATTTGAACATAGTTTGACCGATTGGGACCAGCAAATTTTGGTTCTGCCAATTTTTTCATCGATATCAGTGGTCAAACGTGACTTAAAAAAATTGTAAAAATGTGAATGTATTCATAGATTTATTCTAAAGATAAGTATTTTAATTTTGTAATGACGGAGTCCAAATAGACTTCAAAAGTTAGAAATGCATTGTAATTGTCCTGGTAGTTCTAATGTTAATCGGTATTCTTTAGTTTGACTTTCGAAAAGTAAATCCAAAACTAACACCGTATACTTTTCGGAAAGCTTTAAGTCGATCTGCTTAGGAAGGCTTTTAGCGGTTTATAGCGACGAGTTGTTTACACCGTAAACGGAAGCGTAATTTTGCATTAAGAGCTTGTAATTGTCCGCTCAGGCTGCGCAGAACTTGAGGTTGGAAAGGCTGGACAGTGGTCAGCGGATGATTGATTACGGCACCAACAGCCAAACAGGATGAGGTTCGAGTGATGCCATTTAGCAGCTGTTGGCTTCACTTTCCAACTACATGGACATGGGCACGTCCATGGGGAAAGAGCTGCATGTTCTTCGGACGGAATGTCATCAATTAATTTCATGAATAAAATGACAGGACCTGGAAATGTTTTTGGTTTTCAATCTGTTCGTTAAATTCGACCGCTCGATGCGTTATGGACTTGAAATGTGCCTGTCAGAAGACATTAATGGATGCCAGTTGCCACAGACTCCAGCATCTCATGCTTGGTTTCCTTCAAGGCTTCGATGCCAAAAGTATTGGAATCGTTGAAAGATAAATGCGGAATCTTTCCCATTTTTGTTTGCACACGCTCGAATGCGATATTTAATTCCGATTAGCTCATGTTGCCAGTGCCAAACACGCGTAAACGAAAACCAAATAGAAATAAACTTGATTTCAGTGAAACAAATTGTTTTCAGAGTGACACCTTCATTTAAAATTCAAGCGTCTGGGCAAATTTGTGATAGTGACATGTTTTTCTTGCATTTATTTTTGAAAAGTTTTTCCCACCGTCGAAAATACGAAGGGTGTTCATTAGATTTACGCAGTCATTAAAAATAATTAAAAAAACGGCTGTGTATTTTTAATGATTTTTGGTAGAGATATATATTTGTAAACTTCGTCTGTTATTCAAAACAAAATTCTATTTTCGGAGCTGTATTTTTTCCATCGTTCAAAGAAAGTTTAAAACAAAAAATTTCTGACAGACACTGGCGAGCCACATCTCTTTGCATCTTTCACAGTTGTCTTTCCATTTCTTAACTTTTTAATTTACTCATAGGCGAACGTTTAGACATTACTCGGATCTTAAACATTACATACATTTCTTCTCCTGAAATGCCTTCAAACTTAAAAAAAACGAACAAAAGACCGTTGATAATCGCGCCATATCTCCTCGGAGTCCATCTTTGCTTTCAAATTTTAAGCACGTACACGTTTTGAAACATATCTTTTATTGTTGAAATATATTCAGGAATGATGGCAGAGTTTTTCCAACAAATTTCATTTAAATCCATGCAGTCATTTAAAAAATAATGCTAAAACTTCACGAACACCCCTTTTGAAGTTCCTTTAGCACCAATGTGTAACGGGATCAACTGCAAATTAGTTTCGTAACTGTAACGAAGTTCGTGGAAGTTCCTAAATGGTGGCTCCTTCGAAAATAATTTAAATGAGAATATGGCGAATCCATAAATGGATAAAAAAATGAACTAATTCCATAACTTTTTTAATTTATACTAATGCACTTTTCGATGTTTTCTCTTAGTCTGATTGGGAAGTTTATGAATTGATTCCCGATTCAGCTCTTTTTTTTTTCATTTTTTATACATGCGTTCTTTGATCAATCGCGTTTATTATTTATGGTGGTTCAGCAGGAAAACATTGTAATTGTATTAGTTTTCGAATATTTAAGCATTTGGAAGGCAAAATCAAGCGTTATGTCTTGTTTTTGCTTCGTAACAAGCACGCATACATCAACAGTAAATGCTAATTTTATCCTAAATTTACAGTACTGGCTACTTCGTCAGAGAATTGCACATTGACATGCGTCCAAAAACGATTTGCTCTGAATAATTCTCAATAACGTGAATATTACCAGACATAGTAATTTGATGTGTTGACTGAAATTGGGCAGTACACACGTAAGTGTAGCACATTTTTAACATAAACACCATAAATAAATTACTCGCGTGCTGCTCGCTTTACAGCGAAACAATGCATACTTTAAATTGCGTGATATCTCTGTTCGTGTATATATATATATACCGCTATTTTGCCTGTTAGAATTTTCAAATTATTTGAGCACTGATCTATTCACATTATAAGTCACGTGGAATGGTATCGTTTACCATATTCAAACAACAATTCATCCAAAGTTCTCGCTGTATTTAAACCAATGAATGCATCTTTTTCACACAATTGGCTTCACTACTTCCAAAAGCTTCATTCGTAATGCGTATGTCTGAATATTCCAATAATTTGAATGAATTAAATGCACTAAGAACGTTAGACTAATGCATAAACTCGTTGAAAATTCACGATTAACAATCTGTATGCAGCAAGGAAAAGTGAATTTAGGTTTCCTGCGTCTCTACTGTAAGGAACATACCTCGATTCAGCAGTGCGGTCGCTGTAATGGGTATGGGCACAGTAACAAAGGCGGCTTATGTAACTTTTCCCACCAGAGATGCTACAAGTGCGGTGGTGACCACAAGGCCACCCAATGTAATGCAACAAGCCTTAACTGTTCTAATTGCACTCAGCGTGGCATTCCTGCTGGCTCCCGCCATCACCGTGTGGACGACCCTAAATGCCCATCACGAAGGTTCATGGAGCAACAGCGTCGGAACAGGACTGACTATGGCGAGGATGCCTTGCCTATTTGACAACCACTGCC
>JAQGBX010000694.1:0-31692 GCA_034698745.1 Megaphyllum sjaelandicum | reverse complement strand
TGAAATCATTAGTATAGCGCGTGATATACGGCCAACAGATGGCGTAGTACAGTGGTGTCACAAAGTCGTAATTTTGTAATCGAAAAAAGCTTGTTTGTAGCTGTCACATGTGTCACATCTATGTAATTGTTTTACGTAAACCTGCGCAAATGCGAAGGCAACGTCGTGTAAAAATTTGAAAGCAATCGATGAAAAACTTTCGGAAATATGGGTATAGGAACAAACTAAGATTTACATTTTTATTTATATATCAGTCTGTAAAGGTTTGCTAAACGAAGGTGTCTAACATTTAATGACCTGTACAGGGTGGCCAGAATTCAGTGTCACCCCAATTTTTTTTCTTAACCGTTATAAATGTGAAAATTCTGTCTGTGTCTTTAGATAGGATGTCATGGGTTTTCTATCCATCGATGGTATTAACATTTACCTAAGACCATTTTTTCAACGAAATTTAAAGTATCATTTTTGAACCGTAACACCTAGGACGAAATATCAAATTAGGAAAACGAAGAGCATAGCTTGCTTGCATGTATTCAACTGGTTTCGTTTTTATTGGCAATTACTTAAAGTTACAATGTTTTGAAAATAGGAGCAATAAACCAGTTTTTAGCTGCGCTGCAGCACAGAGGGGTACTGCAGTAAGCTACTTACATGTAGTTGTACATGTACTGCAGTGCACCAGTGTGCTGTAGCGCAGCTAACAGTTGTTTGCTCCTATTTTCAAAACATTGAACACCTTCAAATAATTGCAAATAAACACGAACCCAGTTGAATACATACAAGCAAGTCATGCTCTTTGTTTTCCTAATTTGATATTTTGTCCTAGGTGTTATAAAATTATACTTTAAATTTCGTTGAAAAAATGGTCTTAGGTAAATGTTAATGCCATCGATGGATGGAGCACCCATGACATCCTATCTAAAGACACGGAATTTTCACATCTCTAACGGTTAAGAAAAAAACTGGGGTGTCGTTGAATTCTAATTCCCCCTGTATACATGTACTCGTAGATGAAAATTATTTCCAGGTAATCAAAGCTCGTAAATATTCATTTGGACAATGAGTGAAAATCTACAGTTCATGAAATTTTCTCGTTAAATCTGCGTCGTGAATTCACGACGCAAATTCGGGAACAATTCCCATCTTTTGTTTTGCATTCGCTCGTTAAACATTAAATTGACCCGAGTTGGTTAAGGATTTCTAAGTGTGAGGGAACTCGCCTACAAGGCTGGATCGGTGTCTCTCTCACTTTTGTTTTCTTAAATGAATTTCTAGCCTGGGAGCACCTTAATTCGCAATCTTCTAGTTCGAGTTAGTCGGCGGCGCGCCATCGTTTTAGAAACTGGATGAAACACGTTGAGGATTTTGGTGCAAACGTTGGCGCATCTCGAAAAGTGTGGCCATAGGGGAAGCGAGGAGTGTGGGACGCTATCTATGGCTCGCTGATGGCGTTTGTTTTCACAATGGTCCCCGCACATTTCATTTCCGGCAGCTATGAGTTAATTACTGACGAACTGCAAATTCGGAGGCGCGGAAAGGAGCGTTGTTTCTCCTATCGACTGGCACGCGCGGGTTTAAATAGCAGTAATTAAAACGAGCTTTTAATGAACTAATTGTAGCGCTTCTAATGACTGGCGCGAGCATATTTTACGCTTCCCTCCCGCTTTTAATATCGGTCCCACTGCCGCTTGCACGGCCAACTTCCGCTAGCGCCATTGGAGAAACGTGGAAAAAGGGCTGGCAATTTATTCCTTTTCACTTTTCCTATCTTTTCTCCATAAAAGCAAGTCGTTCCCCAGAAAACAGAAATAAAAATACGGGGCCAATTTGGAGGGGGGACCAGCCCGGCCCCGCGCCCAAATTGTTTCGACGGAGATAAATTTTCATACGCGCGTAACGGGGGAACATTGGCATTTAATTAAGTTTCGATGAGTTTTAACAATGTGCTTCCATCTCCGAATTAATTAGTTCGCAAACTTTTAGATAGGTGTACACGTCATTAGCCGCGCGCCTGTCCTCCGCGCTATAATTGGAAAGCCAGTAATTAGCCCGTAGTGATGCGGCTATAAAAGACGCCCATGCTTATTCCTTTTAGCCTGCCATTAAAGTTTGCGCCAAATGGCAGTCTTTCGATGCCATTTACGGCAGGCCGAGTTTTCCAAAACTCGCCGATGATGGCGTCTAATTTAGCATCGATGAAACAACCTAGCTTTAATCCGCAATTCGGAGGATTTTAAGGGCATCTAGAGCGAGCGCGATAGCATCGTGCTCTATACGGCACTGCAACTGCAGTAAAAAGCAAGGTTCTGGTCGAGGCTTAACGAACAAGTTCGGAGAAGTTTAATGGCGCATTCGAATCGTCCACACTAGAGTAGTGCGGTATCTAGCCGGTGTGACTTGATTACGGGTCTTTTTTTTGTTCGGTGCATCCTCGTGACGTCATCGGTGTTTTGCGTCAGATTTTTTTCATTCGAACAGGCAAGTGCAAATCGTCTGCCTAAGCAGCGCAATTTCGAAAAGAACCATTCAGGAAAGAACGGCGGACGAATTTGAACGAAAGCAGACGAAATATAATCCGCCATGTTGGATGCTCCCACTATACCGACTCTTTCGACGGTGTAGTCAAGTGTATTCTAAGTGCACATTTCTTGGCGAATCGAACAGCCCAGTAGAATGCACCGACTTCGATGAAGTATACACCATGGATGGACAAAACGAATGGAACCAGTGTAGAAACGTAGACTCGGTGTACACTATAGAGTAATGTACACTTTTTAATGGATGATTCGAATGCGATATAAGTATACTTTTATTTCATTTACAAACAGTTGTGGAGTGTATAAAAAATTGTTCGGTACGCCAAGTTTTCGATAAGTAATTCACGAAGATGCAAGATTTTTTTCTCATATTTATGTCTGGAAGGCATGGTACGACTTTCGATATACTTTACAATGACGTGTGGGATGAGGTTAACGACGATCTGGTGTTTTTTTTTTAAGGAAATGGGAAGAGATTTCACTTAATGGTCTACAGGGGGTAGTATTTAGTATTAGACTCACGTTGGTTTAATATCTATCGTGCATTACAGTACATGTACATTCATTAACCGTGTTATTGCCCATGCACACTGCTTTATGTATTTAATTTCTGTAATGGAAATTCGTGGGCGACGTCTGCTCGTGGAAGCTAATTCTTGTCGGTGTTTTCAACACGCGTGGCTGCATTAATGAACGATTCAATTAAGTAAGCTATGGTTTTGCTAGATGTACTTGCATCGTCAAATTAACACATGCAGATATCCATATACTAGTTTGATTTTGATGGTTGCACAACAGCTTTTTATATACTGTTTGACACACGGTATATACATTGTAGTACGTTTATATATCATGCTTGAACGTGCTATAGCCGGTATCTTACCTGAGATAATCTCGTTTACAGAGTATCAAGTTGGTCTTGGTGAACAGCGTGGATCCCACTTCTCCCAGCCGACAATCGCAACAGGCACATTTCAAACAGTCCTCGTGCCAAAAAAGGTCCAAGGCCTTGAGCATGTAGCGATCGGTGATTTTCTTCTTGCAGCCGGCGCATTCGTGCTGCGGCACTGCCCCGCTTCCGGCTCCCTTCTGAGGTTCACTCTTTACATCCATTGTCATCGTGCTAAAAAATACAAAATGGAATAACATGAGACGACTTTGTTTTATACACTTCACGTTTTCTATATAAAAAAATAAACTTTCGAGTGACATATAGTGAGATGGAACTTTTGCTACTCGTATATAAATCGACCAGAATGCCTGGAAAAGCCACGTCTAATGGCGCATTCGGATGGTCAATTTGGTGTGCACCGGTATAGGCTACAAGGTGAGGCATAAGTCTGTTAAATCGGCACTATTGCAGACAGCAGCAGGCGCAACACCTTGTAGCCTACACCGGTGCACACCAGATTGACCATCCGAATGCGCCATAATTTTCATCAATAGTTAAGAAATCGACGGATCGAGGCAATTTTCTCCCATGCATGTAGTACATTTCTGAAAAAAAAACTTGTACGGTTGATGTATACCATTTCACTGTTGAACTCTGATCGAGGCACGGAGCAATTGGCAAAAGCGTTGATGACAACTTTTTCAGTCGCGACTACGGTCAAGACGAACTCGATCGGTTCGCGTCTAAACATGGATTTCGATGTAAACATCCTCCGCTAAATTATCGCCAATGAGGACACGTTGCGATGATAGTGAATTTGAGATGCAATCGAGGGGTTTTCCTATCAACTAATGAAGCGCTTGCACGGAGTGGGCAAAGTTCATTTCCTGGCTAACGAAAGCCAGGCCCGGCGCAATTAAGGAATTGCTAGACCGCGATTGCTTCAGGAATTTGTGCTAATAAAACTGCGATTAATTGGGAGAAAAGTCAAAGAAATGGCATTAGCTCGTATACAAAAGTTGGCATTACATATGGAGCCGCGGCTTAACGATCGAGGGAGCAACGCCTACTCGAAGAATGGGTTCGAGTACCCTCACGGCGTTGCTGCAACTCTTGGGTCTGCAGACGCGAGACAGATTCGTTTAAAAAAAGAAGTAATCATCGCCTTTCATTATTTATATTTGAAATTAAGGCTTTTTTTTCTCCCCCGAGTTCATTGTTGCAACGTGCGTCTCCACTCGACTATCTGCTAATGTCATTGTCGACGGCATTTACCTGATTTCCCAGTTGGCCCAATGATAATAATAATAATGATGAGACTCGTCTTGTCGAAAGGCGCTTACGTTCATTAAAGAAGGAAACAATCCTCCGTATTGTGCCATTGGCTTCGGCCCATTTTCTGATTGTTATTTCCAGAATAAAATGCGCGTAAGTTGCCGGGCTAAACTTCTAACGAGGCTTCTTCGTTACATTGGAAATGGCCAGCATTTCATCTGATTAAATCGAGCCCTCCATCGATGTGTGTTCCACGTACGCCTTTCGCAACTTTCTGCTCGCGTTTTCCGCCGATGCTTAGTTTCATCTCTGGTTGAATGGAACGTTTTCGCTCAACGCATCGCTAGAGGAACACTAACGACAATTTTGGAAAAACTCGAGCATGCGCGGAATTGTTTTCCCCAAATCCTCAAAATTCCCCTATATTTTTGAGATTTTAGATGATAACACAATCTCGAGTCACCGTATATACATGTAGATGGGATCATCACTTTCTGAACTACTATAACTTCGGAACTTTTTTAACAAATTTAACACGTGGTAATACTGTAAGTTACATGCTCAGTCAACTATTCTGACAAAGGGTGCGAGCACGAAGAATACTTATTGCAAGCGCTTACGAAGCTTGCAAGAAGCGCTTATGTTTTCAAGAATGTTTATAAATTTTTTTTTACATCAGAAAGCAGATTTTTATGACAGAGTGGCACACAGATCACTATTGGTCAACTATGTAGCCATGAACATACATGTATATTCGCCTATGTACCGTAAAAACGTGTCCTGCGCTCATCATAAGATGCTAACGCGCATGTGCAAGGTTTTGCGCGGAGTGTTTCATTTAGCACAACGCATGCATTGGCGCCACCAAGCGCACTGACCATCACGCTGATATCAGCACAAAAGAAGTTGAAAAAAGCACGTCGAAAGTAAGCATTCTTTGTGCTCGCACCCAAAGACACGCAGAGTGATTGAAATGCCTAGTTCCCATGTGTGTATTTTGTGCGGAGTTCAGGGGACAAATCTTGACTTGTATTATAATGAGTATGTACATGTATAACTGAAATGGAATGAGTTACCTTGCATAGAGGCAAATAATACCTGTCGTTTGCTCGTGTTGTCATCTCATGTGCTACTTCAGATTTTAACTATCAACCCCTTCCAAATTATTCCCATAGAAATAGACATGACTGGTTGCACCAACCTATTTTATATAACGGGACTTAAACTTGAGTTTCTCTCTATATATCGCTTAGAAAAACTCAAGGACTCGTTAGAAACGGAAATCTGATTTTTTTTTAAAATACGATCAGACAGCGCGTATAGACGTGTGGGTAACCTTCACAGGCTTCAAATTAATCTTGACGTATACGCGTTATAGATCATTCGACATGCCCGGTTTAGTGATGTCAACTTAGTAATAGCCTTTAGTGCACTAAAATTGGCCGTCGTCTTGCGAAAAGTAATTTTATATTAAATTTCAAGTGCGTGGAGGTTCTCTGGGGTGGTCCGCGAGCCTATTTCCTGCTCGCCTTTTTTTCCCTACCCTTCCTTCTCTTCGCTTCTCAAATTCATTTTTGATTATGCCGTAATTAGCACGTGCGATCCGAATGGGCGTCATGGCACCTTAACTTAATCGTCGATTAACCTCCTCTTCGTCCATAACGCCGTGCCGAGGCAAAGTGCGTCGGAGGCGTAGCGAGGATGCATTATAGATGCGTGCCATTAATAAGAAATTAAAAGTTCTCTATGGGCAATTAATGCGGAATATATCGTTGAAAAACGGAGAAGGGAAGTCGTTACGACTTAATAATGCGCGCCTATCCTTCTTAAGACAAACACGCGAGATTAACAAATCACATTTTAATGAGTTTTGGCAATTAGCCCGCGCGACTGGGACATTTTCTAATGATGGCTTAACTACCGACGAACTGCTAAACTTTTCGCAATTATACGTCGTTTTAGTAATGCGCATCTTTTCGGCTGAATTCGTGTCCTCCTTTCATCTATGCAACGAAAGAAAACCTTGATAATTACCATTGTGTCGCAATTCTGAAGAATATTCCAAACCCAAAAAACAGGAAGTTTGCTGTTGTTTTTAATTTCATAATGAAATAGACGAAGCATGTAGGCCTATATTAGAATTCGCTCACGGCAGTGAAATTGTAGCATTTGTCCTTACATCACCCTAGTTTGAACGACAGTCGCATTAATGACATAATTTAATGTAGATTATCGTTGCATTAATGACACGTACGTGCATGTCAATAAAATGTTGGAAGAAATCTGCCTTTATGAGTATAGGACATTTCTGCATGCTGCATGGCATGCGTTCTAACGTTCCATGTTTAAACAATGACATCTATTGACATCCGAACCCATGAAAAACTCTTCGTTAGGAAGAGATGACCGCTGCTTAATTTGGCCAATTAACTTCGGGGTGCCATTGGCGATGGCTTTACGTTAAGAAGGTAAAACGTTCGTGCATATAGGAAGACGGGCATTGGAAACGTCGTTAAATAAAATGGTCCAACATGGTGGACGTGCAGTGGGGGTGGCGAGGGGTTGCGCTGTCGAGGGGTTGCTGAATAAGATGTATTGTGCTGCCAATCAAATCCCTCAACTTTCCAAATAACGAGCGAAAGAAAGACGCAATTTCCTGTGGACTCTGACGAAAGCCGATTCCAGTCCAATTTGTGATAGCCGTGTTTTTTAAATAAAAAAAAACAAGTCGTTGCAGTCCATCAAAAGTATAATTTTATTGGCGATGTATTTGGAGATAGGGCCATTGGTTCGCTTCTCCATGGGCTGGAGTAATTTCCTATCCTACTGCTGTGAATGCATTATTGGAATCTTTCAATTTCCGTAGGCGGCCTTAATTTTCATTCGACAAGACAATGTTGGAGAATGGGGGGAAATGGAAGAGGAAACGAAAGGTGGTTGGTTTGGGGGGTTCGACAACAAGCGGCGACCATGATTAACGTAGCCCTAGCAGTCCATCTTGCTGCCCTGCCTGCTACTATAGATCGCATTACGAATGAAGGGTGGTCCATAAAGTACGCGGAAATAAACCCACCTATTGGCCCGTTTAAGTGCATGGGCTAAATTTTCACTCAACAACCTTCCCATCATCCATCATCAGTTATCTAATAGATAAAGAAGAGAAGTATGTATGTTCGTGGCTTAGTGGGCAAAAAGGTTTTTCTTGAAGCGTCATTGCTGAAGTGTTATGGGGGCGCTGCGGTCATGATTTGCCTACTTTGTCGCTTCACCATCTCTGCATCGGAATGATTTCGGTATAGTGTAAATAATTATTTTTTAGCACGTCATAATTCTAAAATTAGTAAGTAAAATTAGCACTTTTGAACTACTTTTAAAGTGGCATCATCCATATTATTCGTAGAATTTGTAGTGTTGTATACTTGGGAAAATGAGTTTTTAGTAACATCGTGAACTCTTCTCTTTGGACAACTATACAGTATGTTTTGCCAATTCTTCCCTCTTTGGTCTTAAAGCTGGACTTTCCGCATATCCCTTGTCCTTTCTTAATGTTTTTCGTGATTTCATACCTTGAGACTTAATTGAACAATACGGGAAGCGGCCTTCAACTGCTTTCGAGCGGCAGTAACAATGGAAATAACTGAGTAACCTCGTATTTTAAACGAGTTTGTTGCAACAGGTCATATAACCTTTAAAGATCGCCGAGAGTATTGGCAAAAATAAATCACCAGCACATAACACTACTTTAAAACAATTTTCTAGATCCTAGAAAACACGAGACAATGTTTTCGCGTCAGAAACTTTAGTTTCATTTTTTTAACCCATGTTTAGTCATTTCTGCAAAAATATGCCAGGAATATACAGTAGACAATTAAGTATTCTGATAAAGTTTAAAATAACTGCATTTACAGGTACAGTATATTCGCGTCAAAATTAACTTACATGTATCGTATAATCCTAATTTTATTTTTAAGACGTTTTGGTGATGATTTAAGCTTTAATTATGGTATGCTAGATACAGTGTTTATAGTAAATGTTTGAAAGTTTGTTTCAAGGCTAAATATGATGGGAGACAGGCTTGTATGCAGTTGTAAAGTTTTGAAGGTTAAACTGGCGAGTTATCTATGCACGCATCTTGGGTTAACGACTGACTCTGCTATAGTTACTCTATCAGTTTCCCTAACAGTAATTTAAAAAATCGAATATCATGTTCAAAATTGCATGTTTATGCAATGGCTTCATCTAGGTCAAATAGTCGTAGAAAGTTCACAAGATCGAAATGTATAGTTGTTTATCGTTATAAATTAAACATGACATGAATTAACTATGATAATGATATAAATTTTGATCATTGCCATCTGAATGTAAAACTAATACTTTGTTGTAGGCGCTGAACTCTGTACGACACTTTGTACGTTGTTAATCTGTACAATAACATAATTACAGTATTCCCATTTCATTTTCAGATTAATGAACCAAGATGGTCCGCATGTACATGTAAGTTCAAAGTTGTTTTTCGTTCCCTCAATCTTTTTTAAAATTTGACAAATACTGGTCTGAAAATGATCATAAGTCAGTTAACTAAATAGGCCCAAATCATATCTTGTACATACTACATGTAAACATATATAGGTCGGTGCAGTCTGGGAGAAAATGTTAAATACAAGACTTATAATAAGTTTTTAGAACTTTTTTGAAGTTCAATTTTGCTAATTCTGCAGAAAGGATAATGGCATCATCGTTGAAAAATGTGCCTCTTCCTATACTTTTTTATTTACATGTATAATAAGTTTATACAAAAATAGGGATACTCTTTGATATGTCAAACTTTTGAGTAAATAAAATTCTCAAATGGTTGGTTGGTTTAACAATGTTTTCACACACCATGCCGCACTGATAAAATACAGCTGAAAAGCATTTCCCACTTTTAACTCTGAAAAAAGTTGGTTTCGTTTTTCATAAAGAGTTATCAAAAGCAATTGATAGCATTTATGTCAAAATCGTGGTGCATCGTAACGATTACAGTGCACTGGCCCTTGTTCAACCCTCATCAACTCGAGCCTTAAATACTCGGGAGGCGAAAACGGAAACAGATTTCGATGTCGTGCATCGTAGTAGAAGAAAAAATATCCTAAGATCTGCCTTCACACACACGCCAGAACATTGAATATGCTCTTATCTTCTTTTTTTTTAAAAAAAAGAGATAAAAATACAATGCTATCAAAACTTTATACTGCCCATTCCGTTTCACTCCCTTTCAGAATTTCCCATCATTCTCACGTATCCGTTTTTATTCAAAATAGAGATTTATGTTATCAATTTATATACAAACGCTAGACATCCACCCAGAAATAACAGTAAAAACGACGCGAAAAGTACGTGTATGGGGTAACACCCCCGAAGTGAAACCCGTGCGGAATAGAAGATGGGACCTATCTTTTGGAAAAAGCGAAATAATAAATCCTTTTGTTGTTGCGTAAGTTTGAAGGCGTTTTCCGCAAGGCGGGGGCGGTGAGAAACGATCTGACGTGTTTAAAAGGGAGAGATACTTAATACGTATTTCCCTACATCTTTATCGTGTTGGAAAATTAGGACCGTTTGCGCTTAAAGTCGGTGAATGATGCGAGACAACGGCTTTCGTGCAATTGGGAATATATTATACTCAGCTGTTTAGTCAGACAAAATTATGGACGTCTTCATTTCACGATCAAGTTGTTCACCGTCTTTAAATCGACGCGAACAGCCACGAATATTCCAACTATATCTTCATTTTTTCCGAGAAATCTGTAAAGTCGGAAACCATGTATTGAACACTGACAATTGTTGCCTGCAGTTAGTTTTAATTCTGTAAAATAGTTTGTAAAGGAGTTGGTCGTGTCGTAGAATATATATTTTCGAACAAAGAAATGTTTGGCTTACTGTTATGATAAAAATAAAATGCATTTTGTTCACGTATTTTTAAAAACACTCGTAGACAGTGTTGTATACTTCTTCAGGTTGTATAACGAGCTTAATTGTTTCGAAGAACGCTTCTCAAGCTGGCCACAAGAGGAAAGTTATATCTGGAAATACGGCATGCTGAAAAAGTTGTTTTTTAGAATGTGAATTACGAGAAATGAAATGTTTTAATTTTTCAGTTATAAAAACATTAATGAAGTCTAATTACTTTCAGTTTTAAATTTTCTTTTTCATAAGCCATGTAGCTGGAAATGTTCAGAAATATGCGCTTGACTTTTCGGACACGCCTAATACTGCCAAGTTTCCAGAACTTTCCCCGTGTATGGCCGGCTTCAGAACGCTATTTGCTTTTCCTAAATTGGAGGATGTTGCGGAAATTGATAATCGCGATTCTATAAAACTGGCAGGTCCACGATCTCAAATGTTTGCGTTTGTATAGATGTATTCGTTTCCCCGAGTAAGGTTATTCTTTTTCCGAACAGTTTTTACGTTGCATTCGTTTTAAATGATTTAATTCTACGCTAAATTGCTCTCTTCGCATTAGCAATCTGTATATAGAATGCAGTATTATTAAAGTTTAAAATCCCAGCTTTTATGGTAGTTTTGACGCCACTCAACAAGTATAGCGCATCATCCTATTTCTTTTGCATGGATCCTCGTTTAATTTGGGACGGAATCGAACTCGCAATCCACCCTATAGAGATACGATTTTAACGCATCGCAAGTATCGTTACATGTATGTATCGATGAAATGTAAAAAATTGTCTCAAAGTTTGGTTCCGATTCCAGAACCGAGTTTCGAGGCGCGTAGCCCCCGAAGGTAGGCAATCATTGCTATCTTTGACGTCGTGCGTGATTGCCCAAAGTCAGGGGGCAGCACGCGCGCCTGAACGAGCTTTAAAAATCCATTGTTTTTCTGGGCCTCCGAATATTTATTTTCTAACTGCACGGGGAAACTGCGCGACTCTATATCCCCACCGAGTCATGTACGGACGAGATCTCTTATGTAAATCGCGATTTTGGCTAAGAAAATGATTGCGTACGCATCGTGCGGAGACTGCTGGGGGTAGAAAACGAGAGGGGGAAAAAAACCATATCTGGAAGTGTGGGGTGAAGAAGGAGGAATAGCATCGAGAGGGAAATCTTCTAGAGTCATAAGTGGAGAAATATATATATATAGAGAGTAACTTAAACGTGAGTGACATGCCCAGATCAGATATAGCTGCACCAGCAAACATTTCATCATCCTGTAAAGCGATTACAATCACTCTGAAATGCGCTATTCAGAGGGTTTCACCCCCCTCCCCCCACCCGCGTGTCCCTGCTTCTCGGTGATATATAGACCTCGCCTCTGAGAAAAAAGATTTTGAGTATTTTATTGGTGGCCATTATAGGCTGTGTCGTGCCCCGCTTCCAATTGCGGGTCTCCTTGTATCTAAATCCAAATACAATCGTCTGAAATAAATTCTGGCCTAGGCGTGGATCGACTGCAGATCCGAGCCACTAACGAGTCTCCGCCAGGGTTTTACGGGAGTGGACATACCGTGTCGAATAGGTGACCCCCCCACACTTTTCCGAGCTTTATAGCCCTTAATGGTTGGTCATCAGAATTGATTACGACGACGACGCGTTAATGGATTTCGTATTTTTCAGAATTGATTTTAAATCCCCAAAGTCCTTGACTTTGACCTCAGCGGTGCGTGGCTCGAACGGGAATTCATTCGAAATTACTCTTATTTGCTTTTATAGAAGAGAGAAGGATAAGATCCAGTAATAAAGAAAGCCTTTTCAAGTCTGAATAATTGCGATGATGTCGAAAATGGGAGTAGTTTTTACACATCAAGGTTCAATTCAATTCTTTACCCTGCAGTCAGTAGGCTACATACGGTATAGTACCATGCGGCAGGGGGGATCATTATACAATTTAAGTCAGACTAACCAGTCTGGTCATGATGCACCCCACATCACAATTTTAATTAATTTTCCTATAATTACTAGGACTTTTTTTAGACGAGGATGGGATGGAATGGGAAGACGATCATGGCCGTTTTAATATAGGAACTATCCCAGCATTCGCCTTGAGGAATTGTGGAAAACCATGAAAACCCACAATCGAGGATAGCCGATCCGGGAATCGTATCTGGGTCTACCGAATGCAAGACGAGGATGCTAACCTCTTAAGCCACCTTTCTCGATTGTGAGAATGTGTGAGAAGAAACGTATATAACCGATTGCACCAAACATGAGATAACCGCTGAGATGGCATGAGATAACATGAGATAACCGTTTTTTAGTACCCGTTCTGGTGGCTCATTGTTTTTTAAGGATAATCATTGCATATAGTAATGAGTTTCGTTGTCTTTGCAATCTCGCGATTGCTGGCAAAGGAATTGAGGGGGTGCGTTCAGAAAGCCATTTTTGTCTCGCCCGGTAAATAATGGCATAAACGATCGTGCTGAGTTGAAAACACTTGTTGCTTAAGGCCTATAGATGAGTTTTATTGAAACCAATCGCGCTACTGCGTGCCATGCGCTGTAGCAAAGCTCGGCGTATCCTCGATCCGATTCCCCAAAGTAGTTTTGGCGAGAAAATTCTGTGGAAATTGGGTTGCTAAAAACGATATTGACCTACCGTCGGCGCTCTTCTATAGGTTTGCCTATTTTCCAACGGATGGAACGCACATTTATTTTCCTTTTAAACGCGCATTATTGCTGCGTTTTTACGATACACGCGTTTTCACTTCAATTTAACACAATTTTTCTGACCTTGTAAGTAATATTAGCATGTTTCGCGCATGGCCGAATTATTTTATTGCCTCCGAATGTTACGTGTAATAAATCTGAAAAAGTGCGCCAGGTATAGGAAACGTAACACATTGCGTTATTGCGTAGGAAGCGTTATATCGACCTGATTAGCCTTATCGGTGATCATAACGGGGGAAACGGGCACTTTTTTCGTTTATTTATTTGTTTGTTTATTTGTGCATTTGTGTGTGTTGATGAGCTACGAGCGACTACGCGTGTATTTGTACCGCCCTGACTTATTAGCCAACTATTAAGTCAATCAGAATTTGCTGCATTTGTACAGGACATTGCTAAAAAAACGTTGCGTTCATATTTTCTATCCCTCATTTCAGATTACTGAATTTTCGTTTTGTTTTCTAGCAAACGATTCTTTACGTTAATTTTTCTTTCTCCGGTCAACTTAAGATGGTCTTGCAGCGCTCGTGTCCTTTATGCTCCATTCATAGACAGAAATATTGGCTCTAAGAATAAACGAGCGAGCCTTTGCGTTTTCGCCCCGCGAGCTTCGTGCATTTCCGGAGGTGCGTAATAACTCCTGGGAAATAAAACTGAAGATGGTATCAATAATCCTTGAACGAATTACTTTAAATGGCTCTGGGTCTTTGCATTTCATCCATTCGCTCGCCATGAGCGAAGCGTCGACGTTGTGGTTTCTGTATCGGTGCCCGAAACACGTGATTTGACGTGGTTCTACTTTACGTTACGGTCTATTTAAGAAATCGTTGCCTTATAGGACCAAAACGTTTCTTATTTTTCTAGGCTGGCAGGCTCGACATGGAGCTAGAAGTTTATGAATTTAATGACTATATTAATGCATTTTGCGCCAATCTGCGGTCTTGTTCGTTCAGATAATGTGCCAAAAACTCCTTCCATAAAACGAGGCATTAGGTGGATTAATTAAAAGGTGTACTAGACGTATATGCGAGTCTTGATGTACCGGTATACATATTCTACAACTGCTGATGGGACGGAGCATAAAAAGACGTGTTTATGGGAAGAGGAATATTTAAGTGACCGAGCCACGCCCATAAGTCTAAATAACAAAAAAATAGGCAACTTAATTATGCATGGAATAATTAAATTTAACTAAAACGTTGGAATCGTAGAGGGTATACACGCGCGCTTCGCGTGCAAATGCACATTTTCGAATTGCTGCGTTACAATGTCAATGGCATATGCCTTTACAATAGATATGACTTTCACAAGCAGACGACGCGTGTTGGCTACGCCTAGATCAGACAAGTTGGGGTACTTCGTAATTACACAGTAATACGAATAGGTAATTATACTGTGGAAAAAATGATCGCCTTTGCTATAGATAAATTGCACGTGCAGGCAACAGGCGCATTCGTTCCATATATCAATTTGCATTATTCTTTTGTTTATTTAGAAATTAACGAGAAAATTCACACAATTGTTGATATGCAGCGGCAAAACGGCATCAAAATATTTAGTTTCGAATAAAAAATCTATTCACATGTGACTGCTAGTATCTAATGGGCATTTTCTTAGTTTTTAGAATGAATGAATCAATCGTGGCGCTCAGATTCATGTACTCCACAACACGGCCACGATGTAAACCAACTCACATTAGCCACACCCACGAGCTGCGTGACGTCACATCCAAGTTATTTATATGTGGACCATTTTGTTGAAAAGTTTAACTCACTTTTGTGCGAAGTAAATTCTAAGTAAGAATTTAATGCATTAACGTGATCCGTTTTCCATATACAAAGGCAGGCCAATTAGTATAATGTTTGCTGACACGTCAACGTTCAGTGAGGTTCAACCTCTGATATAAAAGTAAACATGAGCATTAGTCAACGCTTAAAGCGTTTATCTAGTTCATGTTATCAATAACGCGTTAATTTAAAGGCGACTTAATAATCGACTTATAATTAGTATTTCCTTTGATATAGCCAAAATAATGATAATCATGATTCAATCTGTACCGATAAAGGGCGATTCGTTAAAATCAAGTTAATTTAATTATACAGTACTTGCATTATGTACTGTATAATTCAGTACGTTTCCAAGACCGTTGAGTTCAATGTAAATGACAGCGATCATTTCTAAAAGCATTTATCGAATCGTATTGTAAACTTTCACCGCTTGGTTTTATGAATTGAAATTGCATCATGTGGGCTGATATGGAAGGCAAGTTCAAAAGTGCGTGTAATTTAATATTCGTTGCACATCCTGTCATACGGACCACCATGTCCATGTTTTCTTACAGGGCGTGTCACATTATCGTGCGGGAAATTGTAGCATTTAAAAAAAATGCAAACTAAACTTAAAAATGCGGACATCCTATACGTGAAAACAAATACATGTGTATAAAACCACTTCGATGCAACTTCAATGCAAAGCACGTTACTGTAATGGATTTTTGGAACAATTTTAGCTTTGCACTCTATTTTGAAATTCAGATGGCGGCACTTATTAAGTTTTGAAACCGAGAATGGGACCGCCCATAAAATTTGATTTACCAATTAAATATTGTTTTGCATTAAACATCCCCGGTTGCCGACATCGATGTTCTCGTTGCGTCTGTATTTTTTTATTATTTCTTTAATGCCCAACCACTAAAATATTTAAAATATTGCTTTTATACGTTACGCGTTTGTCTACTCTTGCACCGTGCTGGAAGATTAGTGCATACATGAAAGCTGTTTTCATTTAATAGCTTAATGCATGGTTTTAAGTAAATAAATTTTCTGAAAAGTAACTCCACTTCTCCATCTCGCGCACAAAAAGCCTACCGAAAACACTTTGCAGTCAATAATTTGAGTCAATAATGGGATTCTTGGATGTATAAGTAGCTCACTTAACATTTTTTTCTCTCCGAAAGACTATATACAGATGGATCCATTAGAAAAAAGCATATTTCAATAGAGAGTGCAGGATGGATCGAGGGCCGTTCCATATGTCTATATACGCCATTCGTAGCGGTACTTGTTTCGAAATACTTCGCGTGATTGTCTATAGTCATTTTATTTGATAAACAAAAATACAAATGTACTTTCTAATTGTGTTTAACTATTAGCAAATGTTCCATCTTTCATAATTGATGAAGTATTTTCGTGTATTAAGCACAAGTAAATCCATAGATACGGTTACTGATTCTAATGTATGCGTTAACAATGCTTTTTTACAATAATGACACGAGGCAACACGATAAAATATTCATTTTAAGTGTGTACTGTGACTTTTTAATATTTGAATCTGTTAAGGCTAGGGCTGCCAAGTCCTATACAAATAACGCGGATGAGTTTCCTGTTTTGCATTTTCAAAAGGTATAAGATGATGAGAACAATTATGAATGAGTGCATCAGATATCGTTTGCTGATGTTAAGTCGAAAATCTACAGATATACACGCAGGCAACTTCTGAAGTACACTAAAGCATGCGTTATTCTGTATATAGGACAGCGAGGAATGGCCTCTAAGACGACGCTAGACGATAAAAGAACGAAATAATAATGTGCACATGTTCGTGGGACATGTGGTTTCTCCACGAACTAAATACGGTCGTATATTGACCAATGGACTAAACACCGGTTATATGGTTCAGTAGGACATATTTTCGATTTTTTTTTCTTTTCACTCGGGGTATATAAAATATAGTTAAGTGCGGCGCTCGTGCTCTAGGCCTAGACGCATTACCGCGTCACGTGACGGCGAGCTCGCTTATGGGATGGCAAATGCTGCACTTCCCTTATCAATTCCATCTGTATTTCTCTTATGCATTAGAGTGGTTGTTTGTAGGGAGACTGACGTAAAGTGAAAGCTTTTTTCTTTACCCTCCACTAGGAGTCTGCATGCATGTAAAGCGCTTTTCAAGCTTTTATGCAAATCCCATTCTGGTATCGCTTTACATGTTATTTCCATTATTGAGTATGGGTTCAGGTTGCTGGAGCACCAGCGTACCCCGCGCATTCAATCCGCACGGACTCGGCACTTAAGTGGGGAAACTGTCTCCACCACTTTACGCAGGAAATGCGGCTATAGGCCTACCGTGTGCACTTTCACATCGTGCACACTGTCACATTCAGCGCAACCTGCAAACAACTATACACACGAGGCGTCGCGTCGGTGCAAAATGATGTTTTTTTCTCTAACTTTGCCACCTCGATCTTCTCAATCTTACATCTACTCTACGTGTACAGTCAATTTGAAAATTTTGAGCTTGATAATGTCACATTGGGACACAATTTTTAAGAGCCTCGATTTAATGGCCGTACATATACGAGCATATAGTAGGTTAGCCGCCATCTTGAGTTGTGTCACGAGGTTAATGACCGATCGATGATTAACGGTAAAGCTTCGGCGCATGCATTTTGAAAAATACAATTCCGCCGCACATACTGTACGTTAACTCGAAAAAGCCTTTCAAAGATAATGCAATCGTGAACAAAATATAGTACATGTATATCTAAAATAAAAAAAACACGAACGAACTTCAAGCAGCCTCTGGGAAGAAATTCGTTTCCCTTTAAACGATTCGTTTACTCTAATAATCATTAAAGAAAATTGGCCAGGAATGTCAGTGCTCATTTGGAAGATGACCCCTGCCTGACCTCCCCAACAATAACTGTTGATAGGCAAACGCCTTTGGAAATTTATGGCGTTGCAATTAGGCTTATACTAACTGGATAAACCTATCTCGTAACTTTGGGCAGCTTGAATTTCACTCGCTGTTAATGAGCATTTAAAATTGACAATTAACGCAACGTGGATTTTAATTGCAAGCTTCTCATTAAACTGGTTTGCGTGTGACGCGCGCCTCATTATATTTATCATTTGTGTTGCGAGAGATTCATGACTCGTACGTACTTCTCCGAGATACTGATTAAAATTTAGTTACGCTTTTAATTATACGTATAGTGAAGTATTGAATTCATTTCGCGTCATCTCCTGCAGCCGATTGCGATTGTTTTCAAGTCGTGGAATAACATTCCATTTTGTACGGCGCTTTCTACAGTAGATATAATTACCACATTTTAATGACTTTATTAATTGGCCTTTGAAAACGAATGTTTGCAATGAACTATCGCATTTTATTCGTATTACGAGTAGCGCTTAATGACGTGACGTTTCGAGTAATTCAAAATAAAAATAATGACTCGGCGAAGCGTCGCAATAAAACAACTTGATATAACCCAGTCCACGAACGGACACGATACGTGGAAAGTTTTCCCACCATTATCAAACTCGTCTGAAAGGAACGACCTGTTGCACTACGCGTCGTTAAATTTAATCGGAAATTTAAGCGCGTTTTGGTTGTACTGTAGGCCTATACAGGGTATTACTGCGGCTACTACAATGTGAGGTTGTGAGTGGTATACCTTGTTAAGGGACATTGTTTTATGTGATTTTCATTGACAATGATTTTAGTCCTTCAAGGTCATTCCCACAGGAAGTAGTAGAAACCAACAAGATGCAGCAGTGGTTCCAATGTAGAAGTTGTAGAGGGAAAACAGCCGAGTTAGGGTGTCTAAACAGATTGAAAATCGGATCACTATAATAGCCACAATGTAATTTTGGGAAAATGCTACTTTATTGTGCATTTCGTGCATTTCCTACAAATTACATTGCCGCTCTTGTAGTGATCCGATTTTCAATCTGTTTGGACAGCCTAACTTGTCTGTTTTCCCTCTACAACTTCTACATTGGAACCATTGCTGCATCTTACTACTTCCTGTGGGAATGACCTTGAAGGACTAAATCGTTGTCAATGAAAATCACATAAAACAATGTCCCCTTAACAAGGTATACCACTCACAACCTCACATTGCAGTAGCCGCAGTAATTTTAAAATGGCACGGGGGCGACGGACTTATGACTCATCCTGTATATCGACCTCCCACCTTCCTGTAAAATACGATGGCAAAAGCTTGGCAAATTTTGCATGGTGGACTGCACCGAATTTCGGTGAGTTGAACCGGAGATCAATTTGATTTCAATCGGCAAAAATTATGGTTGGGAAAAAGCGAAATAAACTTAGTTTCAGTTCGCAATTAGACTAATCAGTTATGTGCGCGCAGCCATTAGTGAAATAACGCAACAACAGCAACAACAAAAAATCGCTCCTCATTATAATTAATTAATGGAAATAAAATCAATTCATTAAAATGAGATTCTTGAAGGAGATTAAGCCCTAATTGAAATTGAATAACCGGAGAGAAATACTAATGCGCCGTGACATCAATCACATTTGCCTGATGGAAACAGTTTTGACCGATATCAGTTATCTGGAAACTCGTGTTCATTCGCCAGCGACCATTTTTAAAATTCCCCCAAAAAAAGTTGTTTTTTTTCCAACCTTTTCCGCTTAATTGTCTTCAATCATTGATTTGCCAATAATTATTTGCGACAACTTTTTTTTTTAATATCCATGTTTTGCCAGTTTTAACGAGGGTCATTAGGGGGCCCCACAATGGCGTGTTGCGTCCAGACTGCAAACAGGTGCTGATTGAATTCGAATTTGGAAACACGGAAGTGGTACGATGAGAGTACCACTTCCACTAAAATTTACCTAAGTTTGCGTGAAGCAATTAGCTGCAAAAAAATGTAAATGAGCCTCTCTAATTAAATGGAAGACAAACTGGATTTCATATCAGGAAATTGGGGACTAATCGATCACTCCATATCTCATTCGGCTATGCTTTTTTTCTCTGTCTCTTTAATTTGTTGCCAGTCAGCTCGACTGTATTTTTTTAATTTCGACTTTTGATTATGCGTAATTCAATACGTGGCGTTGGAAAGGCGCCACGCTAATTAATATTCTGCTCCGAAAACACTCGTTTACTAATTGCGGTTGGAGCTACTTTATAAAGCGAGGACTTTTGCCAAGATAATGATGGAGTGTTTGCCCAGGCCTCGATAACGAGCGAAGCTTATGAAAATAATTTGATAGGAAAACACAAATCAAATTGTTGCACCTCTCTGTTGGTTTGATTAAATCCCTCGCACGCCATCTTTGGGAGCTTTTTATTAATAGACAAACACTGCCCAAATTATACGCTATGCGTTTGATACGAAAAGAGCTCTTGAAATTCTCAAAAATTCTATTACCCGTGTATGACTTTGTCATCGTTAAGATGAACGTTTAAACACGTGGATATACCATTATACTTGAATTATTAAAGAATTATCTTAAATTATCTTTTAGTAATTGGCAGCCAATGCCTTGTATCCACGCTGAAATTTTACGTTTTGCACCAATTTTCTAGACTCATCTTGGGAAAGTTGGGTCATCTGTTATAATATTTGTTCCATTGTTTTAAAAAAAGAACGATGATGGGAGATGACAAATTCAGTTCAGTCCAAATTTAATTTTGTTAACCGTTTAGAAAATTGTTCAATTTAACGCCCCAAAATAGCAACACCCAATCACACATTTCATAATCTGGTTTACGACTCGAAATACCACTTAGTTGTAGCAAAATGTATTAAGTTTTACGCGAGGTAATTGTTATGACATAGCCTTCACAATATACACAGTGTAAGGCGAAGAAATCACATTTTTATAACTGGCACCAGGAAATCTTTCCCAGATCGCATTTACACGTAAATCAGGTTGAGAACTAACACTTCGGCGTTAAATGATGAGTAATTCGAACGTTTTTGCTAAATTATATCAAAGCCTATAGTGCATATAGGGCGGTAATTTTCCATGAGAAATACACACTTACATGTGCATCGGTTAAATCGCACGCTTAGTAAAATGTTTGTGACATGGTTGTGAAGACGATATAATTTAATTGGAGGTCATATTTTGTTGTTAAAATAATTAAACTACACGTATTCAAATTGACTGTTGCTTTTGAGGATGACACGTGAGTCGGAGTGCATACATGTACCGTATACCGTGTAATTATACCGAGCATGCAATTTATTTTCTGAAATGGCTAAACCACGCTGGGTATACTTTGCCGTCGCGTAGCACTCGTATTGATAATGACTTTGTGAATTGCATCATAAATATACTACATGTAGAACAACATCGACGCGGTGTTAATTACGAGTTTTAACGTAATAATAAATGAAGTTCAAAAATCCCTTTTTTCCCTACATAGGACACCCTGCACACGTAGGCTTATACCGTAATTTCCCAGCAGGACGGTTTTATATCCGCACTGGACAGGCTTCTAAAATAAAACGGGACAGCTGGCTGAAAGAGAGTGGAAAGGGAAAAAAATCGAAAAGTAATTGTCTATCTAATTAACGGTCTTAATGACTCATCTTAAAGAAAATTGGATATCAGCTGCACCGTTGAAACTTTGATGGAACATTTGCTCTCGCGGCTTATTCATCAAACGCCATCGAACCATCGAGCCCTTGTGGGATAGCGTACAGGAGGCGCCGGCTAATGGCTGCCGCAGCATACACACTACGAACCTCAACATTCATTAATAATGAAATTTAATTACGGCTAGCGAGGATAGGGTTAGACGTATATACAGGATGCCGCATAATTAAATTCCGTTAATCCGGCCATCTTAACCACGGGTAGCCCAGCGCTATTGGTCGGAGCAAATAATATGATGGAAATTGAAAGGGCGTCGAAACTTTGCCAGCTCGTTATTCCAATTTGAATTAAAAACAAAGGACAAATCGCGTTAACTGATGTATATATATTGTTACGCTCTTCTCATTATACACGCTCCGTGCGCTATAAGATAATCTTAAACGTACTCCGTAACCTATACTGCGCGGGTTACGTAAATGCACTCGTTTAACCTGAGCTGCACGCTCGTAGCAACTCGAGGTTCAACACTTTGTGTCTATATGGTACATGTAAATGTTTGCATGGCACAACCTCCCAAAAGCCTGCAGGGCCAGTCGAATCCTCATTACACTCTTACCATATGACTTATGAGTGCTCGATGTCGTTGCACGGGGGTCATTTCACTGTCCGTGTTCCATTTGGGGGCGACCTACGATCAAGAACTCGTGCTTCCAGAATCCTTTCGTCGATGATCGACGGATGATCTTGATTGGCAGACGTCGGCGGCGCTTCGGTTGGCGAGCTCTCGTGTCTAAACGACGGGTTAAGTTTGGAGTACGGGACAAAAAGAGCCGCTCGCTAGCGCCATCGAGCGTATCCTATACCCCCATCGATGGATGTTCTTGATGGCGCAGATCGATCGTCTGGTGAAGGAAGGTGGCTGAAAATGAACGTTAGCCTTCATTCGATGAGCACGAGACGTGACAAGGCTAATTATCGCCGATCCCGCGGCCACGCGAGCTTTAATGAAGCTCGTTAAGCAGTGGAGCGCCAGCGGTAATTAGGTGCGCACCCAGAGCGCCGTAGAAACAACTACTTTGCCAATCCACGTGTCGACCTTATACAGAGGGATACGTTCGTCTCGTGACATTTACATCGAAGACTCCATCGATGCCACGCTCAGGAAGTCTGTTAATGGACTGCTCTGTCGCGACGTCATCATTTTAAACGTCCAAGATGGCGATTGCATCGGAGAACTCGCGCGAGGGATGGAAGATCCATCAACATCGTCCAGAGTCGTTCATTTGACTTTTTCACTAAACTTGTCAGTAAAAGAATTTTGAAAGAAGCGCCCTATGGACAAAACTTGCTTAACCCAATAAACTCGCTTGGGTTGTCCAGAAATGATCGGATTTCTCTTCGAATTCCCCATTCTATTTCTTATTTAACATTCCATTGTTGGGCAGTATACAGTAAAACCTGTTAAGAGTGACTACCAAAAAAAATGCTATGTTGGTCACTTTAAAAAGAATGCCTGAATTAAATTAAAATAATGAACGTGTATATACACTGCACTTATACATGTAGACTGTTAAGCACGTAGTAAAAAATCACAAAACCATAAAAGTACAGAATCATCATGTCCAAGGGTTAAAGAAAAAAGTAACGTGACTCATCCGTTATCTGGTCACTTTTAAGGTACATTGGCAATGTAAAAATTGCCAAAAAGACCACACACACCGGTGTGTGGTCATTTCCTTCATTTCTATGAAGGAAATGTACACTTGAAAAAACAATACACTAAAAAGTGGTCCACATAAACAGGTGGTCACTTTTCCAGGTTTTATTGTATTTTGTCATTTTTGCGCGAGAGGGCATTGTCGTAAGTTGGTGCTACCGCATGTTCCGTGCTGTGGCATGGCAAGATGGCGCCCGCGTATTCTCGTGGACGAGTGTTAATCTATTTGCATGAGGAGCCCCGAGATTAATTTAATATAGGTTAAAGGCATTGGCATTAAATTGACGACGAAGCGTGAAACGCTGTTGTCGATGGCCGCATCCGCGCGTCGCCGGAGAATCCGGGAGCGAGGTGGCGCTGCGATCCGCATCTAATCAAAATAGGTGCTCGGGGAAAGACTTGATTTATGGATCACGTATCTGTAGGCGCTTTATGCAGGTACCCCGACACCCACCCACTTTTCTAATTAAATGCGATCAATTATTGATCCCCAATGACAGTGCAATTGGAATGGCGGTGCGACCCAATAGGTTTAATGACCAGAATTAATTGCACGGTCATTCGTTGCATCAACTTGTCGCATTTTGCTGCGAGGATGGCAGGAGCTCGAATTCGTCTCGTCTTCAAAAAGGCACGGCTGGATTTGTCGAAAAAATTCAAATACAGTACAACCTCTCTTACATGTATATAGGCATGATAACGCATTCACACTTTTCGATTTTTCGATATATGAACTTTTGATTATATGAGAGTTCATATAAGAGAGGTTCTACCGTAAGGGCATCATGCGTATACAATGTTAACGAGCGCTATGCTACCGTGGGTGATTCAATTAGTTCGTATTTTATCCTCATAATTGTAAAAACTAACAACTGAAATTGTCTCCTCTCCGCGCTAATAAAGCTTCTCTCCGTTCGTTCGCAAAAACAATCATCTCGTGGCGTTCATTGGCTCGGCACGTTCGCATCAAGAGTTGCCTTCGTTAGCTACTCGAATTATGAAGAAAAAGTTTTTAATGCAGCTGCACTGATGGCTGTTTCTGCAAACACATTGTCCATACAGTCATTAAGCAGCCCCGCTAATGACTTTTTCAATTTTTTAGGCTCGCTCGCTTTGTTTGTTAAAAGCTTAATTGAGAAAATGAGTGATATGAGAACACGCGCACCCGTACTTAATGCTCTCCTAGTGAAGGATGGCAATTCAGCCGAGAGAACAGAACTTGGCCTACATTGTGGGTGGCTTAGCCGGGGAGTCACTGAGCCCGGCTTATATGCATTAAAATTGAAATGCACTTTCCCTCTGCCTACAAATTATTGGTCGTGCATTTTCACTAGTAATCCAACACACGCGCGTTCATTAGCCGGGATGTGCGCCTTCTTCGAAAGGGTGGATTCCATCCCACCCCCTTCTTGCTCCTATATTTACCCTCCTCCTCTTTTATACTTAATGAGGTCTAATTGCCACTACACACATCGATCGTACGTGCGTAGCCCTGACACGCACCCCTGCAGGACCCACGCTTTCGGTTCTTATAGCCGTACGTCACTTCGTTATGGATCGACGGAGCAGCCCCTAGAAATTAAAAGCATCAGGTGCTGACGTTCCCATTTCCGTGGCATGCGGAACACGCGCTGGACACCATCGACTAACGGATGGCGCCTAGATTTACTTTTGGATTACCCGGTATTTGGTGACAGGCTATACAGTTTATGCTATGCATGTATACGCACTATCACCAAACCAGAACTAAAAACTCCTAACTTGAATCTTTTCTGGTTTGTTGCAACGAAAAAAAATGGCGTTGCAAACTGTTTTTGCCAAACTAAAAATTAAAAAATCAAGTTTTCAAACTAAGTTTGGCGTGAGATGAAAGGGATTTAGCCAAACGTTTTGAAGGTGGCGCTGCTACCAACGCTTCGTTGATAGCAGCGCCACAGCCACAAAGTTTTATAGTCTCAAAAAAAAGTGTAGTCTGCACGATTTCGATGATACTGCAGACGACGGCATATCGTATCTACAGTATTGTGTTTATCGTGATATCGTTGGATCGTTGCAGTGTGTACGCTCAGGTTTTGCAAAACTAGTTTGTATATTAATTTTTTTATAGCAACCGGTTCACGTTGAAAGTTTAGTGTTTGTGGTTTTTAGTTTTGGTTTTTTTGACTAGGGTGTACCCAACTTAAGAGATTTTCAATTTGAACGATGGTTATAAAAGGCCACGTGCGCGTGTGTATTTTGCCCACGTGACTCCTAGTTGTTGCGCATTCATCCGCGTTCCAACGCAACTCGATTGTTTTTGCCGTCTATGTAATGCTTATAGTGCGTGTTGGGAACGAGTTCGATAAAATCCTCCAACGACTTTTTGTAGCTATTGAGGCGAAGATTAAAGCTATAATGAAAGCAATTCTTCATCGCAATTTGCATAAGCCAATGCTTTTAAACGAAGAGAACAGATTTTAATCGGCCTGGGAGAAAATGCGCTCAACGTTAGGCGTTGCTGTTCGTTCTATTTTAGATGATGTTCGGATGAACGGGATTTTTCCTTCTCCCTTCCCATAATCCCCTCTGAAGGCACTGTTAATTGCACCCCCATTCACAATTACCCCCCTCTATAAACGCCGCAGTCTGGACGCCTTTTGGCTGCGTGCACTCGTATATAGGCCCCCCTCCTCTTTCTCAATTTTCGTTGATTTTCTCTCATTGATGAACCTCATCATGCAGCTCATTTTGTGTAATTCGCCTCTTCTATATTGGCTGTAATGCCGTCTTCTGACAATGCTAACATCACAATGTGGGGGGATTGCTGCTTTTAATGGCGACTATGCAGCAGCCAATGTTAACTAACTGAAAATAACGAATGCACCCCGACATAAAAGCAGTGAAGCAAATGCGTCTTCCACCCCTCACGGTTTTTTTTTGATAGCTACATAGTGCTTCTGCTGCTACTGCTGCTGATGGTGGTGTGGTGCATGGTGGAAGTGATGGTGGTGGAGAGCGAGGCCAGCTTTTCTTTTCTCGCGCTTTCCCGAAATGCATTCAGACTTTTTAGGAAGTTGCACGTATGAAAGGCAGAATTAAGACAACATTCTTTCCTTAACTAGCGGACTATAGGTTCATCAGGAGAAGGAGGGTGGCTCGCTTAACAAAAGACCTAATCAAAACCACCCTTTAGACGCCATCTTGTTTTCTTCGAGTTGCGCGCAATTCTTAGAAATGCAGTACATGTACACTGAACGCCGAAGAGGAAAGGGAATCCGACGTAAATACGGTTCCCAGTGTACGAACATTTTCAACGCAAAATGTCGTAACATAAAGTATAGTAAATAGCTGTAAATGGAATGGCATATTCGTGCTCGTAATGTCATTTCCACCGTAGCATATTTTAGATTTTCTTACAAATTTGTCATACACTGTATTGCTATTAATAAGTTTGCCGACTAAGACCATTAGTTATATGTGCACTAATTATACTGTAGATGAAAGGTTTGTGGAATTAAATTTTATCAAAAACTGAAGTGCATGCTAAAAATATATAAACGCCTTCATGTATTATTTCTTGAGGATTGCAGGCAGATCCAGTAACACTTATGAAGAAATTAATCGGTTTTGAAAGAATTTGCAAAAATGAATGTAAAATGGTATTGTCAGTACCTTGTAATATACTTTATAAATCTTCAAAACAATCTCGTAATACAAATGTACGGAAATGATTTTGATATGCAAACAATAGTACATGTATTTGTTATCAATGCTTCAACATACTGCATGTATTCAAAATGTACATTCATGTATCTGTACATGTACCTTGCGTGAAATTCGCCATGAAAGATGAATGGATGTCGTTAAAGACTCGAGGCGAAAATGAAATATTTCATTATCTTCATTTTCAGATCAGATTGATACATTGATATTGAACACTTCAAGTAAGCAAGTTAAGATAATTTAACACTGACTGTTAACTGAGATGTGCGTGCAATAACCTGTTGCAGCAACGCATACAACATTACATTGCATGCGTAGAGTTGATCCATTCATGTTATTCTACATGTAGAAAGTCGATAATCGTGGTGCTTGCTTATTGACAATGCTCTGGTATGTACTGTATTATTTAAAACATTCCTTAGAGACTGAATTTGCTCGTTAAGCGGCACAGCAATTATAAAATGTCCTAATGTTGTTGTAATAACAGCAAGAAGAGGAATGCCTCAAAATTCTGCACTATAGCTTCGCATACGTGGTACATTAGTTTGTTAAAAGATGGATTTGTCCTGATGATCAAGCGCATTGCTCAGTTGTTCATTAATATCCATTATTTAGTAAGTTTAGCCTCTTGACCCAAATTAGGTTAAAAATTTCTTTTTATATCCGTTGAAGCATGCATACTCTCGACCTCTTAATTCTATAACCGCCTTTCAAGTGCAGTGTTTCAACATGGTTCGAAATGTCACCGTTGGCAATTTTTGAATTCGAACAAGTGTTTTAAGCGTACATTATTGTTCCTCGTCATAATGCAATCAACGTCACATTCTCAGAAGTGGCTCTCAATGTAGCTCTGTAGGGTAATGCAGTTGTCATGTCACGATGCACAGATGGCATTTGTATCATTCATGTTAAGTGTTAACCTTTAATACGCATCATGGGTTACGTTTTTAATTTCAAATATTGGTGGAACATTCCTCCAAGTCCGTCCGCATTTGGAATAATTTGTTAATTAGTGAACGGCTATACATTCATGGACACAGTATACAGGGTCAAGTGTCGACACTAGTTTCAGTATCAGATGCAGCGAGGGTTTAATTAAAACTGCCTCTATCAATAACCTGTTGCGATGCAATTTGAAATTCGTAATTAAATTTTAATTATACATACTGTATATCGTAGTTTAAAAATCTATATCTGAATCCGTTTGACATGCTTATATAATTGCAAATAAACCGGAATCCTCATAATTTATACCATGCTCCTGAACATTTGAATCCTCGCTAGTGTGTAGGCCTACACGCTATGCTCCGCCATAACTTGACCCTTGCATATGAATTAACGAATGATATTCAGGTAGTGCGGTTCAATAAACTCCGCATCAGGCTGTCGCTTATTCGTAATAATTGCACGCACAAAATGTCGACTTCACGTCCCTAAAGGTAGCATTTTATCACGGTACAACGAGCGCAATTCTCAGCTGATTTCATGCCATGAAATGGCGGAGAAAAAAGCAGCATCAAAACTCGCATCATTGACACGAGGTCAAGTTGGACAGCCAAAGAGGGATTGGTTTACAGAAGTTGGAAACATTCGCAAATTAGGCCAACATATAATGTAACTTACCAGTCAACGGCACGCTGACGTGCGCGGGTCAACCGAGTCCTGGAGGGAACAATTTCGCTAATGATGGTATACCGTGTATCAGGTATAAACTTAAATTATACAATTAATAACACGTGAGGTTGGAGCCAATTAGCATAAACACGTGATAAATTATAGGAAATGGCAAGTTCGTTATAATGAGTATAGCTTTAGCTATTGCACGTTTCAACTCTTAATTAAGTGTGATGTTTAAATCACCGCAAAAGCGCACCTCCATGCGCCAAAAATATTTGTTCGGAGTATATGGAGATTATCGGTATACACTCAACTGCCAGCTGGAGAATGTAAACGTGTCATGGCTCATTGATGGTAATAAATAAAATGCATCGAATTAAATTGGACAAAAATACTATACAATTATGCATTGTATTCGACGTAGCAAAGTTTTAAGAATTCAGATTGCCAATGATAACAGTATGAATGCTCTGAATTAAGTTCGTTAATAAAGACAACTTCTGATAAGAATATCTTTATTAATTGGCACGCAAACTACTACTTGCTTCTTAATGGATACGATAGGTGCCATTTATTAAATGCGCCCCGCATCATGTGGCACCATTCGCGGTTATTTTGCATCCAATGAATGACCAGTTTCTCACGTTACTCGTAAACGTACTTCTGCGTGACGTACCGTATAGTTACTCGAACTTACTCCACATCACGCACGAATACTATAGATTTTGGTAACTTGAGATGCGCATTTTTTCTTCTTCTAGAGATTGAGAATGTGCCATTTTCTCTTAAGTTCCTTCTTATCTCTGAAGCACTCGTCGTATAAAATGTTCGTTCTGTTAAAAGCATTTCATACCTTTAACTGTAATGCAGTTGAAAAGCATTTGCTAATGTTATTAGTGATATTTACAGCAGTACGTATGAAATCCAACCCCGCACTAATGTACAGTAATGTCTATTAATTGAACCTCTGGCAGTTTCTGTTTTGTTTAAGTGGCTGCTAATCGATGGCAGGAGGCAATGTCAGATTTCACCAATAGCTGGCCGCCAATTTTAATCGCATTAGGAACGTGTCTACTGTATCCCGAGCTGGAATTGGGTTGCTGAGATGTTCTTGAAGTGCACTTTACCTGATGACAACAGGTACAACGTCCATGCGCGCGCATATATACCGAAAGAGAAAACTAAAATAGGGATTAGGTAGCCATCTTTGATCTAGCCCGAAGACAGCGCAAAAAGCATGAATTCGCATTACTTCACCGCCTGCCTTAATGCACATTTACAATAAGAGCAAATGGAAAAACGCACTCGTTCAATGATTGCCCTTTTTCAGTCGTTTAATTGCGCAGGACTCGAGACTTCCGCAAAGTAAAAGATTCTGTAGCAAAGGTATAATTAAAAAGGTCTTAATTAAAAGGCAGTCACGTTGTTGGCCTCTCGAAAATCTATATCACACTGACAAATGAACCAATTAGCACGCTAACTCTGCAGCGGGATGAATATTTTCTGAAGAATATGGTGTGGCTTGAAATTATACATTGTTTTTAATTGCATTTAATTTACATTTTCGTTTCTTTTTTTTTCATTTTACTGGTGGCCACATTTAGCACATCTCAACGTCCCTCTGGCGGCTATACTGTATGCGAGGCAATGAACGCCGCATTAAGCGACGAAAATGTTTCCGTTTTTAGATTTAGTCCATCTCTGGTTGATAATGTGACATTGTTCAAAATTTCCGTTTCTTAGGGCATTTACAATTCGAGATATTAGGAAAAACAGACGTGGGATAATCGGGTAAATTACGGTAGTCTGTTAAACGATAATTAGAGAAGCGGCTGGACCTCGACTGCAGCTCCACCTTGAATTCGGACGCAATTGTTATTTATTTGGCAGCACTTATCGCCAGATCACCTTTTTTAAAGGAAAAACAGCCCATTAAACGTTTATTGGCAGCCTAATTTCCCCGCTTCGGTGTAAAACTAATCCGCCGCATGCAGCGCCCCCTTTCGCCCCTCAATTACAACGGGTGCGACACCCCCAGGTTTTGGGCCATTATTTCTCATTAATGGGACGTTATTTCCGTAGCGAGACATAATTATAGGATGGTGCAATTCCCATAACAATGCCATCAAAGTCTAGCGAGAGGAGCCTACATTGATAATAACCAATCCAATTCGAGTTTTTTCTTTTGCAGAAATTGCACGCAGGCTTTGACTTCCTCCAAATTGACAACTGGTTTGTCAGTTGTTGGGTTTTCTTTTTTTTGGTCGGTATGAGACGGCTGCTCGTTTTTCTGGACTTTTCTCAATCTATATTTATTGGCTCCATACATGCATGCAGCTTGTTATTCTCCTCCTGCAGCAGGATTGAACACTTTGATGGTATGGCATGCTCATTAGCGAAGTGACCGCTTAATTGGACAGCCTATTAAGACAACAACTTCTTGCATCGCGCTAGAGATTAAGCCACCGAGAGGGGAGGGGGAGGGGGAGCGGGTGGAAGATGCCCACAAACACGCTTCACATTCCCCCATTAATACCATTTGGGAGAAAGAAAGGGGAGTATGACGCACGTGCGCCCATTTAGATACACGTTTTTGTTCCCTCATTATAGGAAGGCCTACTCGAGTTTTAACGCCCGTTTACCTGATGGCCAGAGTGATTCCTAAAACCTTAGGATACGAACTGGATACTAAACAATGTCTTCACTTTTGCGATTCTGGATTTGGAAATTTTGAGGATAATTGCAAAGAGCATTCCTTATAAGCTTTCAAGAACATGGTTCGCCCACTTGTACAGTATATTGCAAGATTTGCATAATCTACCGTTCAGTCGTGGAAGTTCAAGAGCTTCTTAGCTATTGGGTGGGAACAGAGTGGGCCAGTTTCCAGCCGCTCTACACCCGAAAAACACTAGCGCCACCCAGCGTGCTACCTATGAGGCA
>JAQGBX010000693.1:0-31724 GCA_034698745.1 Megaphyllum sjaelandicum | reverse complement strand
TAATAATTTTCGTATTGTGCATGTTATGAATCCACATAAACTGCAGTTTGCTGCTATTCTAAAATTTCTTTTAATTTCTCATTAAAGTTTTACTTTTTCTATTTGAATTTGTAATTCTCTAGAAGCTGAAAGTTACAGTGCTTTCGAAAAACAGACCTTGCAGTTCTTGACCCCTGCCCAATTTTTAATTGCTTGTCAGCTTTCCAAAATAGCCCTGGTTGGGGAAGAAGAGGGTGTATCCAAGTTTGACCTTCTTTAGAATATAGAAAGGTTTTGCAGGGGTCATAAAAGGGTCAGTTCAACTGGCTGGATCGAGTGAAATAGACTTTCATGCCCTCTGTTGCCATCTTTTAGAACTTTACAAAAATGTTATTTACATCATACAGTATATCATCTCAAATATATAAATATATGTATGTACGCATATAATACTAAAATATAACATGGATAAATGTATTATATATTATACATAATAATTTAAAAAATGTATATTTATTATAAATTACATAAATTTAACATTTACATGTATATATATATAAATTTAACTGCAAATTTGCAAAGTTTTTTTGCATTTTCTAAGTTCAAAATACAAAATTTTTCTAGTCTTTTTCCCAGTTCGAATTTTCAAGATCTTACACGTTTTCCCAGTTCAAATTTGCGAAATTCTCCAAGTTTTCTGAATACAAATTCGCAAAATTTTGCCCTTTTTCGAGTAAAAATGTGCAAAATTTCCGAGCACAATTTTACAAAAATGTTCACGTTTTCCCAGTACAGCTTTACAAAATATTTTTACGTTTTCCAAGTACAAATTTGCAAATTTTTCGTCATTTTTACAGCACAAATTTTCAAAATTGTGAACGTTTTCAGAATACGAATTTGCAAAATTTTCCACGTTTTCCAAGTACAAAATTGCTAAATTTTCCGCATTTTCCGGAGTTTAAATTGGCAGAATGTTTAACTGCTTTTGAGGACAGATTTGCATAACTTTCACTAATTTCAACATTTTACGTAGATAAATTTTACCATCGATTTTGACATTGTCTTGGTCAGTGAAATTTATTTAAAAACCCGGAAAAGTCAGGGAAGTTGAAAATGACATTTCTGGGGGGATGGAGCCTGTGCAGCACATCATGTGGTCTTAATGCACATGGCGTGCCTTTACCATGTAAAAATACATTACAGCAATGTATTTTATCACACCTCATGTGTAAGTTTACAAAAAAAAGCACACTGCTGTGCACAATCCATCGATAATGGGTATTAATGCAGTAATACATGTTTTATTACCCACCTCTGTGTAAAACAGCAAAGCACATAGCTGTGCAGTAATACACATTGATTACAAATACATGTTTTATAGTGTATTTTGGTACCAAAAAACATATATAGCTGTGTTAGTAGGTAATGCTGCACAGTCAGTACACATTTTCCGTTTTCAGTGTCGAATTACAATTCCAAAATGGCGAAAAGTGAAGATATACGCGCTACAAAATTGCGCTTTATTTCCCTTTCTGTCAATGGAGTCACGAATTAAAGGAGTTGGATACAGTTGTTTTTGTTTAAATTGCTAGCAAATTTGCGATTTCATTCCCAAAAACGAAGAATTTTTTTAACCACTACAGACAGAGTCTCAGAAAAGCATGCGAATTAATCAGATTGAAAGGAAACGAGTTGATGTCACTCATTTATGTAAAATAGTTTAAATACAGTGGAACCATATATAAAAGGACTCGATTTTTACGCATGTCCATTAGTTCAATCTCTTGTTTGAGTCAACGTCCTATAGAGAATGGACAGATCACATTTTCGAGTTGCCTATAACATTCATTCTTCGTTATGTTAAAACTAGGGACATTCATATATTACGGCCTTTACTGGAATTTTCTAGTGAGGTATTAAGGAATTCTTGCCTAGTATCTATCATATCGGCAGCGATTGATCAGACTCAATGCTGTGAAACACCTGAGGTCAGTAGAAACAAATAGGATTTTAAGGCACTACTACAAATTGCTGAATAATCTTAGACTACATTTAGTGGCAATCCATCTGCCATCCGTGGCAGATAGTGTGCGCGCCAATCATGGTCAAACACAACTGCCGGTATACAATGTAATCTCTTTATTGCCAGAGTTGGACGGATCTGGAGTAAATTGCTGGCCAAAGTTGTCATACATGTCACCCTCATTGTATAGTTTCAATAATCATCTTGGTGAGATGATGATCTTACAACGTTAGTTTTTTTAATCCAGTTTGGATGTACATGTAGGCTACATGTAAGTGTGGCCTGTAACCTGCCCATTCCTATTCATGTTTTTTTTGAATAAACTTTTTTTAGTATTATTATTATATCTGTATAATTATAGACATACCTGTAGGAAAACAGGTACGTCATAATGACGAATTCCACGATAAAAGTTGTGGTACCTTGTCGAACTTCTGATAATTAATACGAGCTACATGTACGCGTTGATGTCCTTTGAGATTTGCGTTTACGACGTTGGTCGTAGTTAAGTATTTACAGAGGGAGACTATTTTTCTAAATTTTTCTTAATTTTTCAAATGTGCTAATTTTTCTGTATTTTTTATTTGAATATAATTTTCAAATTTGGCTGATTTATGACCCCCGAATGGGACAACTTTTCCGAAAAATGTCCTTCCCTCGTGTCGTCCTCCCACCCGCGTGTATTACCAATGTTCCCCTGGCACGCTGATAGGCCAATTTGCAAACACGCCCGTCGTATTAATTAATAATTAATGTTAATTACTCAGCCACGCATTAAAAAGCATCGATTTTAATTACCCCGTGAAGGGGATTAAAGAGGAGAGCAAAATAATTTTTCACCGAAGTATTTTTTTGAGCACAATAAATGCATGATTAAAATTTGGAGACTATTTGCGCAGGTAAATGTACACTGTATAGGGATTATGATTCTATCAAGCTGGATGATGGTTTAAAAATGACAAGAGAGAGGGAGATGAGAATGGCTATTCAACCGACGTCACTAATGTCCCCCAAGGACACAGGATGGCCCGTGCCTGGCACACTTCCCGAGCTCACCTCAACGAGCATATGGTTTATTTCCCCCTGCGGTCGTAGACAGCTTCATCTGCCCTTAATGCCCCTAAAGCGTATTGAAAAGCACCAGTTCGTGTAAAAGTAAAAAGGGGGCTCATGGTGACCCGCACTCCCGAGGACTGACTGACAAACAGCAGCTACCTTGTAACAAACGTCTCGAGCAGATGGATTTTCGACAGAAAGACGAGCGATGAGTGGTAAAAACGAGGGTGTATCAGAACCATCTGAAACGAGAAATTTAATCCTAAAACGGCAGCGGAACATCGCCTCCCTCCTCATTTTTTTTACGTTTTCTTTTGTGGCACACTGTACAATTAAAAATGGAAAGAACGCGAGTGCAGGTTACAGGGTGCGCCATGAATCAACGAATGACGCGAGTTTTATAGGGTCGTAAAAACTCATATCCGCGATTTTAAATTTCAAAAATATGCTAACGGATATTTATTTAAAATCATCATACAATTTTTTTTTAAATTTTTTGAATAAATAGGAAAGAAAAACTAAAAGTCAATACAATTCAAGTTGTCCTCGTTTTTATACTGGTTTAAACTGTTCAGATAACATTTCAAAAATGCAAACTCAAACTAAGTTTTTTTAAACTCTCTGTATAGAATATACAGTACACTGTATACTATATATGTAGACTAAACACATTCTTTAAGCCACCTTGCCGGCACTTGGATTGTTCATTGTTTTAAAATTAACAATATAATAATACTAGCTGGACGGCCCGGCTATGCCCGGCTGGGCTGAACTTACCGTTAGAACGAAACGATCGAGTGAAAGCAACGAGGTAGGCTATAGATGAGAAATAATTCGTAAATGTTATTTACTTTTGACAATAGTGATTTCTGAGAATGAATAAAGTGTACCTACTATATGATAAAATACGTTATTTAGATCTGTTCAAATAATTGAGATACACATGCAGCCACGCGCAGTATTTGAAGTACAAAACTTCATTCTAAGTTAACGCATATCTAATGAAAATATATGATGGATCGAACAGCCAACGAAAGTGGGTATAGGGGAATTTTACACGCGTACACCTTTGACTTCTAAATCCTCGAAAATGGAGGTAGTTCTAAGATAATCGTCGCAGCCATCATTGATTCTGGATTAAAGAAGATCCATTCCAATGCAAATTGGCCATTTTAATTAGCTCCTCCGATGCTCCTATAGCTAAACGCCGTAACACGGGTAATCCCAATTTCAGTTACTTAGCAATAAGTTTTTTTAAATATATCGCTAAACCGAATGTATATTAAATTAAGTTTATTACGGATGGTACTTAGCTTTTTATGTTAATCTTCGGTAATGAGATTAGCGAGCATAAAACAGTTTTTAATGAGAAAATTATAGGTCTGCTCGCTGCTTTTAAATATGCAAAAAAATGCAACTGCCCCGCGCGTATACGAATACGCGTCGCGCTATTAGATCATAATGCTAACAATAAAATTAAGCGGGGAAAAATATAGTGCTGGCAATGAAGAAACTAATTATAGGCTAGCTTTTAATTGGGTTCGGTGGAGATAAATTAGCGAGGAATTACGCCAAACAATTCGGAAGAGAAAAAGGAACAAGAATAACCCTCGAATAAACAAAACTGAAATGATTTGAGCGAAAGACATGCAGTAATAACATACAGTAATAACGAGCGATTAAACTTGATTGGCGCGGGGAACTTTATCCGGTGATTAAAAATTGTTATAGGATGAGATACAAACATCGTGTTATTCATATACAGTACAGTGTAATTTTAATTTATATATTCAGTCACAGAAATCAATACAGTCAAAAACAAACAACAGGTACCAATTCTCATTTGTCCTTTTTCATAGTATTATTTTGCTAAATATCCCCGGGCATTAGCCTACTTATACCGATAGAAGTGAAAGCGACGAAGTTGGCCTAATGAACGAACCACAAAACATACGGAGCCCCGTATAGGCGACGATTTTTTTTTTGAATGCGTTTTGCGTCACCACGTACAAAACAAACAAAAAAGTAATGTTCCGCTACGGAGCTCCGTATAAGCGCGGCCCTGGAACCAGGCAAGCATCTTTCAATCCATCCACAACGCCCGAAACATTCAGCTCTTCTTTAATGATTGAAAAATACATGTTCTTATTTTTTACAAAGTTTAGGTGACAAACAAGCATATGGTATTGTAATTTTACAGGCGCTTCAAACAACTTGGTTTTTACTCTTTGTTATTTGAAATGTACAGGTTGTTTGAAACGGTTATTTTCAGTTTAACTGTAAAGGATCTTAAACAGTAGCATGACATTTGGGTGTTGAAACCAGTTTGCATTTTAGTTTATATTTGCACGTGTCTGAAATCAGCAGTTTGAAACAAGTGCTGGAAAAAATAAAGACCTTAAAGACACGATCGCACCTAGAAACCCGGGTTTCAGTGGTTGTTTCAAGATAAATCTATTTTCTTTTCATAGACAGATTTAAATTACGGTTTCCACGCTGCCAGGCTACATTCCGCTAATTCACCATAATTTTGATGGTTGAATAACGGCGTAAGTACATCGACTATCTCCTGTGTTTGACCAGTTAGTCGAAGCCATTAGGTCAAACCCAATATACTTTAGCTATAGTGAAACTCAATTATGTTTTCAATTTCGGATAATGCGGGTCCTCGTTTTTCATCAATGAAAAATTCGTTGCTCAACCGTTGCATCGACCTACTTCCATTTCAGCCATTTTTTTAAATAATTTTTTTCGTGAACATAAAAAAGGAGTTAGGCGAGGCAGTAATGGCCACGTCTAGCTCGCAAATTATCATCACGAATATTATATAAAGTGTGGTTGCACATAGATATAAATGGCAGATGCGAAAGCATTTTGCAGGACGTGAATCGAATTTTTATTAGAAAAATTATGTAAAAAAAAAAAGAAAAATACGAGAAAAAATATTCACTTTGACGCATTTCATATGCAAATCGAAAGCTCTCTCGTTAGCTGCACAATCCATAGTATGGAGCGAGACTCGCATACTGGAGTTATTAAAAAATTAATACAGCGGAGTTTGCCTCGAAGGCAGGAATAACAAAAAAGCTGCCAGATTTACATGAGGTTTAAGTATCCATATGGGAAATTCAAATTGCGAGGCAAAAATTCCAAACTGTTTCGAAGAAATAGGCCCATGAGTCAGGCTATTTCTTATAACGAAAATACATGGTGCCAAAAAAATGACTACGCTCGTAACAATGACAACAAAAACTAACTATAAAAACCAATTGTAACACGCTTAAATACCAATAATTATTGTTTAAATATCAAGTGTATACTCGTGCGCTCATCCTTCTATTTTGGTACAACATACTTTACAGCTGGCATGTAGGCCTACATGTAGGACAATGACGTAGAATTCCTTTGAGTAATATTCTACCAACTGCAACGTGCAGAAAATGCAAAATGTTCATGGCAAACTAAAACATGACCAAATAAGTTCATTATTAAATTGATAAGTATGCCTAAAATGAAGATTCAACTGACACAATGGCATATACTGCAGGATGCTCAAGTATCAAAAAAATTTCTATATTGAAGAAATTGCATGCATGTATTTTGCATTATAAATACATCAAATGCATATTGAGCTCCACTAAATAATCGAAATAAAATTTGTACATCATGCCTCTGGTGGCGGAAATTTACAAAAATGAGCTTATCAAAAGGTTTTTATATTATCCTTTGGAGTGATCACCTTTATTCTTCGGATAAAGCGCCATAACGGATATATAAACCAAATTTATATCCAACATTCAAGCATTGTGTTTATCATACTTTCCGAGGAAATGCAGTTCAAACAGCAACAAAATGAATGTTTAAAAAACATACACATTGCAGGTTTAAACAATTGCAGATAATATCAATTCAGTCTGAATATTTTAAACACATCTGAGAAAAGTCATGCCAGTTTCTTGCAAATAAAATGTTCGTACCATTAGCCATTAAACACAATTAGGCCTAAGTTTGAAGTTGTCCATTGATTTTAGACGTAAATCACATCCCATGGCGCATTTGCACATCATTTCGCCACCTGGTGGTTTGCTCGTAAAACTTCTCTTTTGTACGGTTTAAGCTTTTATTTTCATCGATGAGAAGCACAAGCAGCGCCCCCTGCACTCGCGAAAGCAGCGAATCCTCGAGGGGGGCATCAATGAGATTGGAAGCGGATGAAGGAAGAACTAATTAAAAATGCTTTAAAAAACACACCGGGATCAAGTTGGATTTGAACCTTCACTCATCCGTATCTCAAAGGGGGGTCATTCGTTAATCGCTCAGTTGAAGTTCACTTTCTCTGCCAAGTGTGCTTCAGCGAAACTATTGTGGATTAATTAAGGAATTGAAAGGAAAGGTTTTTAAAGGGCGAACGGGAACGTTTTCATCTCAACGAACCAAATTAAGTTTAAATTAGTGTAAATGACAAGCAAGATGTCAGCCAACAACAACAATAATGGCAGCGGGCGTTCTTCATTTTACGTCTCTTTCAAAGACTCGTATCGCTGGCGAAATCGAACCGGAAGCGAGAAGGCCTCGTGACAGTGGCAACCGGAAACTGACATAGTTAACCCTGAAGGTTAGCGATTATAAAAAGACCCTAACGTGTTTTATAGTAATCAAATCGAGCTTAAAAGATATGGTAATACGGTCGAAAATCGTTAAGACGAATCTCAAGGGGCGTCAACATTTGTTCCTTTAAATCGTATAGTTCGTATCATCAGAAGTCAGACAAAACGTGATTTCAACAGCAAGAACTAAAGTTTCATCGAAATTTGGAATTAAGTCCCATCCCACGCACATGAATGGAAAAATGCTGCAACTTATCGGGGAATTCCAAGTTATGACGTACTTTTTTGATATCGTCTAAAGACAATGTTATACATTCGTTGCAGCTGAAAATTCTTGATATCCGAATTCGGAATTCGTTTTAAACGAAGAAATCAAAATTATTGGTCCATTTCCAAGGATGGGGACTGGAGATGGCAGTGTACTATCATAAATTCGTATACCGCCGCTAACTCGAATTCTTCTTTATGCATGCGGTTCCATTGTACTAACAACGCGTAAAGACAGTGACGTTTCAACGCTTGAAGTTATTCGCAAAATTAGGCTATTTTAACTGGGTTTTTTTAAGTTTTAATTACCCGAACAAATGTGAATGAAATGGAATGGACAGTAAAATACTTCGCGTTGTAACTTATTGATATGTGGGAATTCTATTGCGATGCCATGGCCGCAGGATGGCGTCACGGTCTAAGCACAAACTCCCAAGTTTCCTATATACCCTTTAATGAGTTCGATCAAAACAAATTACGTTGTGCAAACCACAGGATCGTGGGCTTTTCAAATACATCAAAAGCATCGTCCATTGTACGACAGAAGGACCGGAAAACGGACAAAAGACACAGACTCGAACACATTTTACAACTTGCGATCTCTGCTGCTGTTTCGTATCACGTACAGAATACATATACATGTAGTGCAATAATTGTCTCGGTGTACCAAAATGAGTAATGCGACAATCTTGTCTAAACACCACCAATAGCAAGCTCGGATTAGTCGTCCGAACGCAGAGCCCCGCGTCCTTCATAAATATTAAAATCGTTAAATAAGCAGAACGGGTATAAAAATAATTGCAAAAACGAGCGATAGTCGAGAGCTCAAGAGCTAAAAAAAAGTGATTATTAAGCGCAATCTAGGCATGCAAACTCCAGCAAACACGATTAATTAAACATAAGTAGAAATGTAAAAGGCATCGGGAAGATGAGTAATCGTTTAATCCCCGTTTAATCTTATTTACGTTTTCGGGAAACGATGCGCATTCGTGAATCTCATCGAAATGAAAGAAGGATTTCGTGCAAAAATGATGCATCAATTATTCAGGTGAAAGCTTAGTGCTTTTTATGTTTAAAACACACAAAAAAACTTTCAAAAAAATAAGGTTGAATTAAAGAATGGGGTAAATGGAGAGGAATAACGATGCATAATTAACGACTTCGTGATAGTTAATAGAAGGTAGAACGACTTTTTGGTTAAAATTAGTGATTAAGAGTGTTTTAATTGACGAGTACAGCACTCGGTGCTCTGCGTTAACGAATGTATACTCATAGTAGGTCAAAAACTAGAATTATCTCAAACTTTATACTATAGCCTACATTTACAGTGTACTTCAAATGTTATACACTTACATTGTAGTCCCCATAGAACTAAGGAAATTGTTAAAGGAAATTTCCAGTTTGACGACAAGTTCATAATAATAATAATAATAATAATAATAAATGGTTTATTCCGGTTTAGGAAAAGGCATAGAAGGGATGTATAGACATCACTTACATCTACCCCAGATGCAGATAATTTAGCAAAAAAATTCAAACGACCTAATGGATCGAAAACTACTGCATGAAAATAATGGATCTTATAGAAATTTCGTCATCATGCAGGTATCACGTGGTTTTTAATTCATTGTATTGAAGAAAGTTGCTCGTCGGCACGTTATTTTCGTCGATGATTCGATAAAAAAGTCACGTGATACCGTCTCTTACGCAACTCTTTATAAGGTCTATTGTTTTAATACATTTAGTTTTTCGAGTAACTCATGTAACTCGAGTAATTCATGCCTTTTTGTATACGTTTCGCAATAACTAGGTTGATATTTCCTGTGACTAAGCAATCAACTTGCATGTACTTTTTTTTGCATTTGCATTTAATTCCATTACTTGAAACACTCCTTTTTTAATCATTTCAGCTTCAGTAAAACATTTCAAATTTACGGATGTATAAAAAAATGAAGTTATTCATGGAAATACATCTACAGTAGGCTATATATACATGTATATAAAATATAAAAAGCGTCCATTTTGTGTGTGGCTGGCTGCGTTTGCCGGGGGTCCATTCGAAAAGGACGTTTTCAGGTTGCGCGTCGGCGTGACATGCGTTTTATAGACGCCCCTTTCGAATTGCCCCTGATGACGGAAAACCGCGTTTTATGGGAAATTCATCCTTTGGGAAATACTCAGGGCCATAAATCTTTAACCATTTTCCCCAAGGCCATAAAACCGTCACACCATTTTCTCCGGGAAACGCCGGGTTTTACCGCTAGTCTACTATAGGCGATTGTTTTGAATTGCATCTGGCAGTATAGTATCCTAAACGATATACATGTATTTTGAAATGCACACGATTTCCGCATTATTTTCGACGCAGTCTACTTTCGAGTGCTTTTCGTCGGTCGAGTACCCGCTAAACACGTTCCTTTCATCCCCGGTTTTTTCCTTTCCTTTTTGTCCAACAACAAATCGTGGGAATAAAAAGCGCAACTCGGCAACAACTACATACGCTAATGCGAGCGCATTGTGCAGAAATTTCATCTTCAATAATTTCTACCCAGCTCGCATATATTTATTTACCAAATCCCCCCCTCGATGTTTAACAATTCCTTACGCTTTGATCCAATTTAGCTAACAGTGGATTACCGCGCAACATCGTCCGAGTAAACATGTTTCTGTCGAGGATTGTTCCTGAAGAAATAATGATGAGCCCTCGCTCATTCACTGCAAAACCACCGCCGGTGTACACACACATTAAAAAACACGACTAGGCTTAGCCATGAAGAAAAGATGAGAGATGAAATATGCATCTCGCCTTACTTAACGCGTTGCTAGGTTACTGGAAGCTTTAGCTCAGGCTTTTTTTTTTCTTTTTTCGGAAATGTTCTCTTCCATCTGATTTATCCGCCCCGGTATTACGAATGCGTTTTGTTGCCTAGTTTTTCAGTTGTTCTTTTCTCCTGGTTTCGGTGGATTTCGTATCCCATGACACGACACAATTCCAGACCTCCTACCTTAAAGTTGAGGGGATTTGTGTCGAGCGACAACATTTACAAATTCCTCGGTGCCTCCAGTCGTCAATCACTGATTCTTGAGCAAGATCGAGAGAGAAGGAAAGAGTCTCCCAAGATTTCGGAATACCTTTTTCCGTGCAACGGAAACTATGCTAATCGGGCAAAAGAGCATGCAAATTCATGGATGTCACCCGGGGCCCAGGAAGTTCCCCCCTATTGAGAATGGAAGGAAACTTGAAAAAATGTCGTTTTATTAGGGAGATGTAATGAAAATTGATAATGTTTTGCTAATGGAAGATACGTTTGGGCCTAAATGCCAGAATAAAATGAAATTTGAAATATGTGAAAAAGTTTCAGGTGGCACACGTCAGTGTCGTCCATGAAGACATGGATATAATAATGTATTAGTGTATTTTGGGTATCTATTTAAACAAGGGTTAGAGGTTATCGAGTGGACTATACCAAAAAAAATTATATCTTTGAAACTAAAATAAATACAGTAAAACCTGGAAAAGTGACCACCTGCATGTTTATGATGGCCACTTTTTATTGTATCGGGTTTTCTAGTGTACATTTCCCTGTCTATTGTGTACATGGACCAGTGTGTGTTGTCGTTTTTGCAATTTTTACATTGTCAATGTACCTTATAAAGTGACCAGATAACAGTTTAGTCACCTTGCATGTATAGATAGTGACATTCAACTTTACAGCATTACTACTCCTGAAGAGCTTGCAAATTTCAGTATTGAAACTGTTTCTCGAGTTTCAATAGTCTGAAAATGCCACAGAATATTCTCACTGTAAAATAAAACATCTTGAAGTCTGTCCATGAAATACAGACAGACAGAAGTTAAGCCCCAAGGGTCTACGCCCTTCTTAGGCGGGGATGGAGTTTAATACTTGCTAGTATTAGACAGTATACAGTATAAGACAGACCTATGCATGTTCTATTTTCTTGTCTTAAGCTGGTCGCATACACGGGGAAACTTCTCTCCAGACATATTCTTGCTTGATATTGCCCCGTACGTGTGTTGATAAAAATTTCCTCCGGAAAAAAAAATTTCCAGATATATTTTCCGAATAGAAAGCGATCCTATTCCGAGCAACAAATTTACGGAGAGAAACTGACGTCATAGGGTTTACAGTCATGCACAAAAGTCGTCTTCTCTTCAACAGCCAATCAGAGAAGACCTACATCATGGATAAAATAAGCCGTGCTGTCATGTTTAGTGTACCCCCATTTCCCTAACCAGCTATCCGTTACTGTGGAGAAATTTGGCGAATTTGTGATTGACGCCGCATTTGGCAGCATTGTTTCAGTGCTGCCCAATCCTGAAAGTACCGCTCTGTGTGTGCAGGAACAGGCAATTGTTTCAGGTGAAATAACTTTCTCGCAATTTCTTCCCATTTGTTTCCAGAAATAGTTTGCCTCGTGTATGACCAGCTTTAAAAAAGATGCATCATCGTGATTAACAACAAGTTGCACGCCGTTTAAAGTTGAAAACACTCGTTGAAATAGATGCATCGGCAATTCGTCTTATTTCGCGGACATCTTAACATATTTTGAAATTGCAGTGCATGTTCGCTGCGTACTAAATAAGCCGTCATCGGGTTAATTGTAAAGGTCGTTTACGAGCGGATGCCGATTGTCCGTTCAACGATTGATCGAAAGATGCTCGTGTCCGCAATTTCTTAACTATTGAAACTTCGCTTCCTTCCGAGCAAACCGTCTGGAGCTTCAAACATCTTCGCAGAAAAGCTGTTCAAAGCAGACGTCGAGGCTGAGGTTGCGAGGATTAAGCAAAAGAAAAGGAATCTTAGGCCGAGATTTGAAAGGAACCCCCTCGCTATATCGCAGTCTCACGGTTTCCGTACCCTGGAGAAACCCTCGACATGCATATTCATTCCGATTATACGCGCATTAAAATCAACAATATCAAAATTCCGACTCGCCCAGAGCAAACTTGTGTTGCGACGGCGAAAAGAAAATGCGGGGAGCGAGTGAAACAGGAAGCATTTGATTTCGAGCAATCTTCCTGCACAATGAATGGCTTCTGGATATGAATAAAATTAAGGAAGGACGACGTCAAAACCTGCTGCTGATGGAGTATAGAGAAAGTGCGTGCACACGCTGATGAAATGATAAATGAAAAATGAATCGAGGAGCAGAAACGGGGAATTAAATGAAAAACGATTTCTTCAGAAAAATGCCTACAAAACTACCAATCAATAATAAATTTGCGAAGAAAAAAATAAAGTAAATGAATGAATAAATGAAAAGCGAACAAAATAAAAATAAAAATGAGCGAGCAAAAATGTCACGGTAAACACGAAAAGGCGTATACTTGGCCCGCGATTTCCACGTGCATTACTTATCAAAATTGTACGAAAAAAAAATAAAAAATAATTCGGGAAAATGCATCGAGTTAAACCGAAGCATTTGCTCAGAACAACGATCGAGCAAAAACATTCGTAGCTATAGCGTAGCTTTAAGGTTACGTACTACAGGTAAAGCATCTGATAAAACGAACAAGACTGCCGACTTAGAAATTAAGAAGGTTGATCGCGAGTATTTTAAATTAAAACCAAGGGTAATGAGTAGAAGCATCCACTACAATTAACGATTGGGTGCATGCTTGTACTCACAGTTCAGACGTAATTTTCTCTACGAAATGAACAATTTTTGCTACGAAATAAGCACGACGCGTAACATTTGTTTGAAAATCGTGTCCGAAATCTACCAAGTTTTTAAACTATCATTTTTTCGATACCCTCTTTTTGCACGCATCGCCTAATTAAAAGCCAACTCGTTTCCATCGCGTCAATGGACATTGGCTTCGACATGTCGAAAGCGAAAGAGAGAGAGTGAGTCCATTCATCTTCCTTTAAAAATGACCGTAAGGCGAAAGGCGATTGACGCTAATCAAAACTAATTAATAATTCGGAAACGAGAGCATGCGGGACCGAGAAAGAGTGCAGGTTGATCGTAAAACGCCACTTGTCGCTGCTCATTTGAATTTCATTACTCAAATTAATTAATGTAAAACGCGGACCCAAGCAGCCTGACCGCTGTATGGCTGCAGCTTGTCACGAAGAATCATCAAAGCGAGAGACTGATACGGTTGAGAGGTTGCGACCGAATCGCCTTTACAAAATCCTGAGCGAACTAGACGGGCCACGACCTCATCGAAATGTCGACGACAAGAAAATTAACATCTTGCGAAGGAAAAAGAAATTTCAAGAGGTTGAAACAAAGCGCACGGGGCGGAAAATTCCGTCAAAAAGGTGACGATCAAAAAGTCTTGGACGCTATATTATATCGAATAACAATTGCGTAAGCCGCAATGCTTTTCTAAAGTCTCATAGTCGTGTTTATAAAGCAGCTGGAAAGCCCGATTTTTCCAGGTCTGTAGGCTACTTTGTTCCTCCATCTCGCATGCACCATGGTTCGTTTAGGCCTACTTTCCATATTGTATACAACTTTTCCAATGTGGTGCATTATGGGTGGTGTAAAGCGGTGCATCATGGTGGCCGATATTGGAAGTCAAATTGGGGGTATTTGTGTGTAAACTGTACGAGCCTGGAGAAAGGGTAATGTTTTTAGGATCGCTAAACCCTACAGTTTAATTCTTGGGAGTAATCGGGTAGGTGGATCAAAGGTTGTTGCGGAACAATTAAGACCATCCATCCGCATACCGCTCTTCTTTATACTGTACATATAGAAAATGTATGTCCATCCTTGAGGAAAAATAAACAAGTCAAATGCATTTAATTTGAAATATCTGAACGAATATCATACACGTATGCTAGACACGACTTTATGTAGACATGTCCAATTATTGCACTACGAACAAAACTCACGCACCATTCCCAACGCTTTCTAAGCAGAATAGGGCCTCCGTATCTTTTCATAACATCTAATGTAGGCCTTCGTGGTATCAACGTGTTACGTTCGTATCACGCGCTACACGTGTCAATTATGTGTTTATGATACGTGAACCATCGTTGACATTTGCAAGTGAAAGCATCGTTAAAACTTAACACTTTCCTTCAGTCAACATCATCATGCAACGTGTTATCACTGCGCTCCATTGGTCGATTTCATCTCAAGTAACAACTAATATTTCCGCAGCGCCAACACTTTATTTTTTCTTCATAAATTGATTCCACGTTTTAATGAAAAGAAGAACTCCGTAAAAAGTTGACAAAACGCAGTAGCTCTGGGTACATTGTGACACACAGTAGATGGACAAAATGCACTTCATTATTTCGTGAGGGTTTCTCCCTCGAGATCCCCCTTAAAACGCTAAGGGGTTTGAACCGCACCGCTTAAGTGTGCCTCGGAGTGGAATGAAACATTTTTTTAATGGTTCTGCATTATGATTTCGAGCCGAATTAATGGAGAATTGTGCTTTGTGTAAACCTAGGGCAAATATTTTGCAGCTCGTATTTCATTTTAGCGGTTCAGAAATGCGCCTCATCCCGCATACGTGTCTTCGCCGCTAATCCCTCCTCCCCACATCGACCATATTAAAAACAAGGGGGTAGAGAACAATTTTTAAAAAATATCTTAAGGCCAATTTCATCGCGTATATAACGAATTAGCAATTCAAATTGGCCAGGCTTAGCTTAGCACTCTCGTCTGTTTATCTCGTAAATTGCCAGCCGAAAATGGATTTTAGATTATAAGGGGCAATTTTCAAAATCGTTTTATGAGTGGGGGGTGATGCATTAAGGACGAAAATCCGATGTGGGGCGGAAAATGATTTCGAAATGTGTCATCAATAGCGTCAATGTCACATTTTCAATAAACGAAAATGCGGGATACGTGCGAAAAGAATAACACGTCTAACACCAGTTGGGCTTTGTGGGCGCGTTTTGAAATTAATGGAAGAGAACACACTGAATGCTTATTGCAGACGCTTACCACTCGGCGTACACTAGCGCCACCTAGCGGGATAAGAATGCGGCGTGCGTTTTAAATGGTGGCACAAATTAAACAACATGTATTCGGGTAGCCTACACTTTTCTAGACATTGTCAAATATTGCGCTGCTTTGTCAACTATTTCGTCTACATGTTTTAGAAACAAACTAAACGAGTGATTTAGTTAGCTCTTTCAAGCTTATATAACAACATGTTTGCCACATTTTCGATATCAGTACCCGGTGATGTAGAAATCATCAGGGGTACTCAGACTGAAGTTTTGACGCAAGGCATGTTTACCATTCGGTGAATCACGTGTATAAAATAAATGCATTAATTGGTTTAAAAATCTTACATATCTATCTTCTTTATATATTAATATAGAATTAAGATAGATGGTTAGCGTGTCAACTTTGAACGCCGCCTAAAATAATACACAAAAAACCATCTGTCTGAATACCCTTATGCTTTCAGCTACTGTAAAGAAATAAAAAGAGAAATACTCATGTTAGGGTAATAACCTGAACTTGTGAAGTGATTCACCTCATTTATGTGTAAATTTGGATTAGATAAAAACATTTAGAACAATGTAGATCCTTAGAGGGAAGCAAACATCGCAACATTCTGCGTAGTGCGGGTTTGCTATCGTCAAGGGACATCTTTAGCGTTAACTTCAGTACATGTGATAAGCTAATTTCAATTTTCTAATTCTAACGGTTTCATCATAGACACTATTTTAATCGACGAGGTCTATTGTGAAACCAGATTTCCCTCGTGTTTTTTTACAGAAATATTCCACACTTTGCGAACCTTCCACCGTCAGAAAAGGTAAGAAGCGCTTGACAACTCGCAGATAAATTTCCCAAAATGCAAAATAGCTTCTCATAATATTAGAAAATTTGACAGCCAGATCCAGGGCAGGTTTCACTTTTCGAAATTAACGACGATTATACGAGTGAAGTGGCAGACGGGACCCAACTTCATATTGCTTACCACAATTGAATAATTTATTCGCCACAATGCTCGAGCGAGGCAGATATATGAACGAGCATTTTGAAAAATTGCATCTTTTTACGAGAACAAAAAAAAGTGTCTAATGTGAATTTTCCGGTATGACGGGTATCTTGAAGTTATGGCTTGCAAAGCAGGATGAAACACTGCTCGCAAAGATGAAATCTTGCGACGTCTTTTAATATTTTGCATTTGACTTGCAGGGATTTTACCATACTTACAAATTTTTTTTACGGTTATCTACGTTAAAAATTATACACGTATAATACACACTTTCTACTTAAATAAAGGAGCTTTTTCTCTTGGATTTCTTAAAACTCATCAAATATTTGTAAAATGTTATTACTCTTTCTTTCATATTAATTAAAAAATCGTAGTTCAAATAGTCGTGTTCAAAATTTGCGTAAGAAACGACACGTTTCAGCTTCTTGAATTTGAAGCCTTGACATTTCAAACTAGATTACGCCAATCTACGCTTACTCTTTAATTTGGGAAAGATGTGAAAAATTAAATTCGCCCAAAATTAAGGGTAAAATACATCGTCAGCGCTAAGTGGCGCTAAGGGCTGCCTGCTTAAATTAGTTTTTGTTTAGTAAGCCAATTGCCGAGGCCCGTGCATTTCACGATGACTGAATCGGAATCTCTACGGTTTTTTGCTTACTTCTAATTTCGATCATATCCAATTTTCTTAAGTGGAGTTCAAACTTATGGATTGTCACGTGGAATCTCGTCAGAAAAACTAGAAAAGAAAATATAAAAAAGCCTCATCTTTTCAACGAAGACACAGCCTCGCAATTATCGCGTGATCAAAAAGTAAAGTATGGAAGCCTGCGTGCGTTTTTTTTTCCACGCAAAATTGCGAAACATTTTAAAAATCACTTATATCGCATATAGCGAATTAAGGGTTGGTGCATTTTTTTCTTCCTCATAAGTGCTCTCGCATCCAATAGCGTTTCATCCTTTTCTCGCGCATCCGTGATTAAATACTACGGCGCTCCCGATTCACTTACGTAATGCATCAATTATTCACCAAAAATGCTTTTATTAATTGTCGGCGGGGATTCAGAAAATCCCAGCTTGAAAATTTCGAGAAAAAAATCTTTCGAGGAAGCGGCGAACGCTCATCGTACGAAACGAAAAATTAGGTTGCGACGAAGCAAACCAAACACAATGCCAATTAAACTAAATAAACAGGCAAGGATTGCGCAAATTAAAATGTATGACTACTCGGTTAAGAATTAAATAGTTCAGCAAGTTTTCGATCGAGAGTATATTTGCAGAGGAATTAAAGCGACGAGTATACCCACGCCTGAGCAATGGGAAATACTGAACTAATTTATTTGCATGAAATATCTGTACATGTATAACAGGAACGTGTATAAATCATCAGCGTCTAGAAATCTATGGGCACGCAGTATACGGAATAAACCTCGTTAAGACGAATCTTAATGGACGTCAAAATTTGTTCGTTTAAATCTTCGTTCGTATTATCAGAATTCACATAAAACATGATTTCAATAATAAGAACTATAAACTTTCATCGCAGTTTGGATGAAAACCTATGAAAACTTTGGCTTTTTCCCTTTCATCTCACCGACACTCGACAGGAACGCCAAACTTTAGTTTGCGAGCTGGATTTTCTAGTTTTTAGTTTGGCAAAAAACAGTTTGCTACGCAATTTTTTTCGTTGCCACAAACCAGAAAAGTTTCAAGTTTGGAGTTTTTAGTTTTGGTTTGGTGAAAAAACTGCAATTTCGTAGCAAAAACTAACTTTGAATTTTAAAAATACTACGGATATTAAATTCAACATCTTCTTAAACGTGCTCTGGTTTACATAGTTTTCAGAGATTCGGGCTATTTATTTATGATCAGGGCTAAGAATCCATCTCGCAAATCCCCGGACCACTCCCGTCCAGGACAAGCTAAGTCGCCATGACAACAAATCCCGCACCCGTACATAAGGTGAGTCACGAGTACATTGTACAGTCATCATCCCCATTTTCACGGTTGATATTATAGCACTACGCTTGCAAATCCAATAAATCCTAACGGCCATTAAAGCGTGACAAACAGTTTTGGTATGCAATTCGTTTTATGCATTTTATTTGTTCGGACATCAAGCTCGGTCGTGAGCCAGTCATTACGGTGAAAAAGCGGAAATCAATGCATTCGTGGCGAGTTTGCTAGCACAGTCATCGGGACATGAAACGTTAATTTGCACAAAAAAGTCATTAAATACGACCTCGACTCGGATATGCATTATTGTCGAAATTAAACCCTCTGGAAATTGCAAAGCGTGTAATACACTGGCTACAAACAATGCGAGTAAAATCTTTTTTCCCGATCGTACAATTAACTACATATTCCATCCAAGATAGCAATACACTTTCACTTCGCATATCCATTCGAGACGAACATCACTTGTATCTATCACAATTTTGGAAAAAGTTGAGTATCGACTAAACTAGGGCTTCACCTCATCACAGCCTTATAATTCATTAATATTTTTGTTTGGATTATAAGACAATCTGTCAGAAATAGGATACCATTTAAATTATGTTTGGTTTCAATCTATCAAATTTAGCAACAACAACAACAACATTATTCTGTATGGTAATTTCCGCAAACATGGGTTGAATGGCATCGGATGACGCACACGTTGGCATCATTGCTTCGAATTGCATCTTAAGTAAACCGCGGGATTATATTGCAAAAACAACAAAAAAACATAACAGAAGATGAAAAAATGAGGGAATGAATGACGTTCATTGCCTTAACGTGAATTTTTTTTTACGGCGCCATCTTTCCTCTCGTCTTTTTTTCCTCTCTCTCTATTTTCACGACGCCGTTATCCGTTTTATGACAGATTACGATACTAAGTTTTACTATCGGTCAAGACAGAAATGAAGCGGTGATTGAGAAGGCCTGCATACGGGCATAAGAAATGGTCGAATTAAGTTAAGTTACGAGCCTCGCCTAAACGGTCCCAGGGATATTAAAAGAGCATTGAAGTGCAGGGACTTTGAGAAAAACAAGATGGCGGCGTCAAGTACTCCTTAGATCATTAGCGAAGAGGGAGCGGAACGTCGTTTTCCCCTTCGCACCTACCGATAATGGTTTATGATCGAAGAACGGTAGCGTACGTCGAACTGATCAACGAGCTCAAGGCGAAGAAACGAACTCAATTGGCAAACGAAAATCACCGAACAGTTTATGGCAAAAATGGAGATTTTCACGCAATGGGTGACAACACGCTGAATGCTTACTTTCGACGTGCTTCTTTAAGCTTCTTTCCTGCTTGTTTCCAGCTTTGAGGCGCACTATAAATGCCGAGATCAGCGTGATGGTCAGTGTGCTAGGTGAAACATTCCGCGTAAAACCTTCCACATGCGCGTTAGCATCTCATGATGAGTGAAGGACACGTTTTTACGGTACATAAGCGGCATACAATCGATGGCTACACTTTTGACCACTCTGTGAATCCGCTTTTAGATTTCCAAAAAAAATCCGTTAAAAACATCCTTGAAAGTTTATAAGCGCTTCTTTGTGTGCGCTTTCTTTTAAAACGCATGTGTACGAGTGGTAAGCGCCTGCAATAAGCATTCAGTGGGTTCTGACCCATACAGTCGATACAAATGGTGGGAAAGCTGGGGTGATTTCCGATGGTTTATTATATTAAATTTGCCGAAATAAAGCCAATACCAATGAACCAAAAACAAAAAATAAAAAAAAAGTTATATCTTATCGGAAAACAGCACACTTGTGAAATCGACAACTTTGTTTGGATAGAAGGCGATGAACTCAATTCCCTGCTCTCTCAAAAACAAGAATTGAGTGAATACTTAGAGCCAAATCGCGAAAAATCAAGATAAAAATCGGGTAATTGGAACGAACGACGTATTATGAAGAGTTGTTTGGGTCGAGCTCCCTTCTTTAGTAACAGTGCCTCGTTTGATCTTGTAAATCTTCTACTGTAAATTTAAAAGTGAAGCGTTGCAGTGGAAATCATTTTCAATTTTAAACTGCGAATTTCTATTTCACTCGACATTGGCAAATTACTCCCAAAATTGTGTAAATGTTAAAAAAAAAACATCCATTTGCGGCAAAACACAACAAGAAAAACGATTCTAATCTGTTCCATTTGATGCATTAAATAACTCTGGCACATTCTAGGCAATCTAAATTCAACAATTTTCCAGCAGCAATGAACCCTTTCCATTTGGAAGCTCTAAATTCAGCCAATGAGGTTGTTGCGCTCCGCTAGCTTTTGATTCCATCCGAAGAAAGCATCAAATCAGAATAGATATTACCATTGATTTTGACTGCTTTCAACTAAAATATTTGTAAATTAAAGTAATTTCGGTTCCTTTTTATCCATGCGGGGCAATGTTACGAATGTAAATGTATGGGTATGGTGATGCCATGGCGTTTCCAATGCCATTCTTCATGGCATCCAGTGGCATATGTTGCCGTGCGAGATTAGGTCATTTTTGCATGATTTGAAAATAAAATCATCAGAAAACGATTAAGAACTTCCGCGTAAAAAAAAACACCAAAACTAGCCACGAAATAAAACAACGATGAAACGAGATTGCGAGCTGGTCCTAATGCACAAATTGGATCGTTGGAGAGGGAGAACAGGGGGTCATTAATTGACCCAACGTCCCATTAACAATTACACGTTTTCCCCCCCAAAAGCGCTTTACCCGTGCACCTAAAATGGCACGCAATATTTGTAGAAATGGCAGCAGGTTGGCTTACGCTGACCACCTACATGTATAAGCTCCCTCTTTTCCTTCGGCCAACGGCTGCCATGGCAGGGTGAATTCACGATAATTACAGATCGGCGGATCAATGGAATGGAAGAGATTTTTAATGATTACGCGTATCATTTATCATTTATAAACGAGTTAGACGAGTGAAAACCATGGCCAGTCAACGGGATTTTCCCATTCATGACCGGAAAATTAGGGAAACCGAAGCTCTTTCACGAGCACAATAACATCCACGAAATGCCGTTTTGCTAATACGTGGCCACTGCTAAATGGATGCCAGTCCCGTTAAATTGTATGACGAAATGTTGCGTGTTTCAAAGCCAAAACTGAGATACGAGAGAAAAACTCGCTTTAGACGAATTTCTGACCGAATTCCCTGTGGTTCGAACGAGGAAATTTCTTCAACATGGCGCCTGTTGAGAACCAGAATGCTCGAAGCGAGCTGTATTTGACCAATTATCACGAGGTTTGCCGCTTGTGCCCTTTAATTAAATCGGGTTAACTTATTTATTAGACTTACTATAGGGTTATAATTGCATTTTTGAAATCCCCAATCAAAGTCGATTCGACGACAAATCGTGTTCCACGGTGACGCCAGCGCCCCTTTCAATGCCTTCAGCCGGTCTAAAACCAATTACCCGCGATGTTTACTCGCACTAACGTCCATTTTTCCAAATTGGCATATTTGTCCTATTAATTAGAATTAATTGTATCGCCCCTTAATTAAGTTAGAAAAGGTGCTGTTTGAAAGGGTTTCGGACTTCAATTTAATCGGTAATGTAATTAAACGAAATGCGGTACAACCCGTCCTTCGGGAAATAAGGCGAATCGAAAACACAAAAATACGTAAACGCGCACGTAATGTATACTAAATATGGCGTCATATACATCGAATTCTTAGAACTGCGTCATATTAGTAATTTATGCAAATATCAAAATCACATTCAAAAACGAGTCAGTAATTTCAAATTCGCGATTTAGCCTAACTGTAATGTCCTTCCAAATTGACTTATTAATGCTCAATTAAAAGTAATAGCTTCGTAGAACTGCCCATTGCTGTCAATTCGTACTTTTCACTGAATTTGCGCAGATATTCAATTAAGTTAAAGCTTATATAACTGGTCTACCGAAACATTTAGTCTCCTGACACTTCTGGAAATGCGGGCAAGACATTATAGTATTTCTGAAGAAAAAAAAATTCAACGTCTACCAAAAGTCCATAAATCTACTGGACAAATCTTCGTTCAAGGACTTTTCAGATGGACAAGCTGGACAAAAGAGTAATACTGAGTGACGGGTTTAAGCAGCTTGGGGATTTTTCTTCTGTCCGATTTAAAAAGCAAATACAAAATCGCAAAATTTAATTTTGAAAAAGTCACAACAATTGACAATTTTGGTTGAGTCTGTTATTTTTGACATACGAAAAATGGAGGATTACTTGACCACTAGTAAAAAATGCGGAAACAATTTTTGAAAAGAAAATAATATGTCGTAAATACATGCATTTAGGCAAAGTGTACGAGCATCAGGAAGATTATAGGATGTTGCATAATTCTCAAAGGCAAATTTAACTGATTCCTGCAAGGTGTAATTCGGCGTTAGGGCAAATGCAACAGAAGTTATTAAACCGGAAAAGACAAACTAAAAATAGTATATAATACAAATTATAGTGAACTAGCTGTAAAACCCAGGTTGTCGATACCTTGTGGCGCGTTTAATTTGGCTTCGTATAAGTAGGCATAATGAACGAATGTGTGTCACTTTTAAGGTCGGGGGTGGGATATGACGTTCTATCGCGAAGTCAATTTTTACATAAAAGTGTGAAAGTAGCCGTATTTAAAATGTGGTTTACATTTTTTTCTATTGAAAACTTTATAGACTGAAAACCCGATGAAAAACGGTTATACCGTAAATTGAGCAGCCTATCATCAAGCGGCCATCTTGGGAAATGGGAACATGACCGCAGCGCCCCCATACCACTTCAGCAATTTGTCGTAAAGACGCTCCATGAGAAAACCTTTTCGCAGTTACTAAACCACACAGATACGTACGTACATATAAATGACTAAAGGACAGGCATAATGGCTGACATCATTAATTTGCTCTAAAACTATCACTAATTAGCCACGAAATAACATTCTGAAAACACACGGAAATTACATGCTCATGCATGATGTATCGGTGTAAGTGTTATAACAGTACCTTCACGGACTAATACGGAGACTAGGGGTCTAGTCTGTTGCAAACTGCAAAGATGAGGCGACGAACCTTACAGGGCCCTCAAACATCAAATCGGGATTGGTGAGTATTATCTGACACTCGGTTTACTGCACTTTTACTCAGGTAGAAAGCAATCGGACTAAATTGTCGAGTTACAAACGCCTATGTCACACCCTGTATGCAAAACACGTTTTATCGGTGCATTAAACCTTGACCAGGATTAATTAATTTGGTCCATAAAATCGGGCCATTTGTCGGTTGAGGTCGAGCCCCGTCGAGATTAACTCCTGGTCCTCCTTTCGGTCGCTCATCAATATCTTGCCAAAGGTAATTTCACGCGGGTCAGCCGCTGTAAAAGAGTACATAAACGGAAATATATCCTACTTCCGTTCGAATAGATATCCATTAAAGGGGAGGGCTGAGACTACCACGCGCAACACCAACAATTGGGACATACGTTTATATACTTTACACGTACAGCGTGGAAATGTTCGAGAAATTTACATTCCGTATATACCATGGGATTAACACGTACTTTAAAATGTTTTTTTTTTTAATCAACCATCGTTCATAAAAGAATAATGTATTAAAAAAACAATTTTCGGTCCCAGCGGAAACTACTTAAGACAATATCACGCGGTAGATTAATCACTTCTTCGAAGTCGATCGTACGCTTGCAGGCAGTTTCGATAGAAAACAAGACCGATTACCCGCCATGACGAACCTTCATTATTTTAAGCCTACTTTGATTGTTTTTACTGAACTCTAGTATATCTGTCTGACTCACTGTCGTTGGCTGTTTATTGTCCCATAAATCGATTTATATTATTGACATTATGCCAAAAGGTGGACTTAATGGCGTTCAATGATGTTCCCAACAAGGTGGTCATTTGAGATATGGTCATGCATGCAATAAAACTGACCACTAGTCAAGTTACAATGACGGCCGGGCCCACAAATCTACAGGATGACCTACAAATTCCAGAATGCGACTACTGTACCATAAATTTACGTTCGTTTTCAAACGCCATCTTTTTACAGCAGATTTGATGCGATGATGAGATTTCGCCAGAATAAGGAATATTCGAAAAGTCACATTTTAAACTTCCGAACTGCGTACGTGCATAGGTTTTAGGAAGTTTTTTTTTCCCCTATTAGAGAGTTTTAGATGCGTTTCGTGATCGACAGCACTGACTTTAAGTAAATGCGCATCCATCATGACCAGCAGACTGCTTAGTCTGACTTAAATTGTATAACGATCCCCCTGCCACATGGTGCTATGTACTGATTCCAGGGTAAAGAATTGAACTGAACAATAAGAACTAAGTTTCATCGAACGTGCCTTTTTTCATATCGTCTAGAGTTCGTTTTAACGTAACATAATATTGGGTCTCGTATGTGTGTCTCACAGGTCGGGTCTGTGTCTCATAGAGAAAAATCCCATTAATAATGGTTCTCATAGAGAAAATCCCCTATATAATTATGGGTCTCATAAGTCATTTGTATCTCAGAGAGAAAACGTACCTTAATGATGTATCTCGTAAGTGTCCCACATCTCTCATAGTCTATGAGACCTTGGTAATGGGATCTCATAGAAACCCATTACTCGTCTCACACAAACTTTAATGGGACCCATTAATCCCATTGAGTTTTCGCATGAGACCGTACGTGTATATGAATTTTCACTAGGGATAGCGCGAATGCTCGGAAACTAGAAAATTTTTTCGTTTTAGCCGAAACTTCGTAATATCCTAAATCGGAATTCAACTTAAACGGATAAATTGACACTATTCAAACACGGGGAATGGAAATGATTTTATACTATCAGAAATTCGTAATAAGAGTTTTTCTTAATGAGGTTCCACGTATCGCAGATTTTCCGATGAATTATAAAATAACGATGAAGGATGGGATGTCCTTAACACCGCAGCTTATCACGGACTATTTCAAGATAAAAGTTGAGTATCTTAAAAAAAACCTTCAACATTTTCCATATTTGAGCGGCTCGAAACTAGCTCGACGCAAGCTAGGTTTTCTCGTCACATGTCAACACGTTCGATTAGGACGCTTCATCGTAAATCCACTTTAGCAGCTTGGTATCATTTCCGCGCAAAGACATGTATTAAAAAAAAAACGTGGAAGAAGCCAAGTTTTCTCCTGGCTGAACAAAGTTCAATTCGCGTTATTTACGGTCAGATAGACGCGGTGTATATTTCGGAAGGAGGAGGGTTAAAGAAAAAATTGAATTTGAGCTAGAAACAGGGTTTCAGGTGAGTCTGGGGATATTTCGCTCCAGCTCTCAAGTATGCAAATGAAATTCCGAGTTTTCGGAGGAAAAACTTGGCGTCCACGGTGAATTCGGGAGAATAAATTATTTAATGCATTCGGATATAAAATATATCGGAAAATGTGCACTCGCTTTCGCTTTCGCCATCGATCTCTCCTCGTTTCCCTCCATTTTATTAAATCCTCAATTTTTAAAAACAAGACCAGCGTCGGCGTTTTATGTACATTTTTGCGGTTAAAAAAATTGAACGTAATAGAAATGGCCACCGAAATAGATACATATATAGAGAGAAAAAAAGCGATACGGAACATTTCTATAAACGAAAGCAAAAAATATGAAACGAAAGGATATTGATTTTTTTTTTTTTGCAAAAATGCTTGACCGCAATCCATCCGCTTGTTTCGTAGCCGGTCGTTTCACGGTTTTTCGGAGAAAAAACAGCGTGTTTACTGTATAAAAACCCAGCCCACTTTTATTAGCGTTATTATTTTTTCTTCTTTCTTTTTTTTTCCTTTTTACCTCCCCGTGGTAAATCGATTTCCGAATTTGAATATATCAGCCGAGAGTATATGCATAAAAATGAACTAAAATTGATAGTTCAACATCAGTAAATTCGATTTCGCATTCGGTAATAATACGGAAGATGTTCGCGTCCCACGTCGCGCATATGGCGTCTCTCACTTATTCATGATGTTGCGCATTTTTTACTGCCTTTGCGCTGAGCCAAATAAAAATAAGTTGCCAGCGACTGGGGTTTCAACGAGGAGTAAATGGTGGTGCCATCTAACGAGCGCTATCGAAAACTGCAGCCATGTTCTTCGAGGACATAAATATAAAAATAGAAATTAGGAGTATTGTATAACGATAGAACGAACTATTTGTTGAGAAACAAATGTTTCCTAACTCAGATTTTTTTAAATGTTGTTGAAACACGTTTCCTCACATCTGATGTTGAAACGAAGCACTTTCACTTGAAACAAAAGGAAGTACACGAAATAGGCAGAACGACGGAGCCCGAACAAAAGAAACGAAATAGTTGCTTAATTTTATCAGTAGCCTTTGATGTAGTGTAGCAGAAAGTTTAACAAAATCACGTGTCAATCGCATATTAAAGTTTTAAAAGGTATATTTAAGGTGGATGTTAATTTACAGCTAAATAGGTTTTTCAACAAATGTTTATTTTCATATAAACATATAATATAAAAAATGCTTAGTGTTTCCAAGTAAAAAAGTTGTATACTGCATCCCGCCCATAGTCATAGCTAAAAATGATACGAACAGCTTAACTCGGGGGGATTCGTAGATCAGACAAGATCGATTAATCTACTTCCTACATTGTATTCCACGGTGATTATTGCAAATACTTAGTTTTGCAAACAACTCAGTGCATTTTTTTTATACTGGAGAAGCAATATCGGTTCACATCGCTCTAAAACTGAGTGTCAATATCGATTTTAAATTGACTAATGTTTTCAGGCACTCGTTTGACCAGCTAGAGAGTGGAAGTTTGGTCAGTTTTATTAAAATTAACCATAACAGAAAAACCGAGCCCACAAACATTTAAGGGGCTTTGAACATTAGTACTTCGAAAATTACAAACTTACGACGCACCTCTGTAAAGTCAAGATTCACAATGCGGATCAACGATTGCAGAATTTTTAGGGCTTACTTTATCTTACTCATAATGCTTTCTATGGCTTATTGGGAATAAATTAGTTTGCCAATGCTGTACGAGTTAGCATTGAAAAAAAAAACAGAGGGCAGATTGCTGCGTAATCGATATCAAATGTAGAGTATTCTTCCTTTGTATGAAAAGCCATAGAAATGCTAGATAAAATATTTATAGCGATATACTGTAGTACAATTTTGCGCACGTTTAAATGAATCCACTGTTTCCAATTCAATTTCCATTTTCCAATAACACGACGATCAATTAAAGAACAAAGTAACGTTATGTTATTTTCGACCCTATTGCATTAATTTTAGTCATTTTCAATTATAACAAAGTAGAAGCTATTTTAATATCGGTTACATTTTTTGTTCCGTTTTGAATACATTCCATACTTCCTATATGAAATACGATGCTACCCGTTAAAAATGTATTTTTACAGAAAAAATACACTTAATTCGATCACGCTTATTTCGGTCAAAATCGTTGGAACCAACGTAATTTGCAAATCCACCCAATTGAGAATGAGGAAATTAAAATAGTAATGTAAAATAGTGGCATAGACTTTATACTAGTCGAAAAGAAGCACTGCAACGGCTTGAATTCGGCGAAATTTAATTTCACTCATTTGACGAAAACAAAAAAAAAATAAATAAAAAAAGAGAAGAATAAAGCAAAGCCTGAAGGAAGCCCATTAATTCCCGCCCTTGTTTTGGTCGCCATAAAAAGACGCGAGCGAGAGCGTCGACAATCACGTTTTGTCTTTTTGAAGAGATGGCAAAACAAAGAGACGGGGGCATCAATGGCGAGATGAGTGCCAGCATCCCCGGTAACCCTGGCAACGTCGTTAAGGGGAGGGTGGCTAAGGGGGGATCCTGCAACCAGTTGCAACCATGGCAACAGCCACGGTGTAGCGATCCTCGTGTTGGGAACGAAGGGTCATTTTAGACTGCGATCGGTTAATGCGTGCCAGCAAAAAGCGAGGGGGTGAGGGTGGGATGAACATCTTAGGGGGAGGGGGGGGGGTTGAAGAAACTGCCTGCCGCCCCCGGAGACAGGAAATTGTCCCTGTAATTGCTAATGAAAAGTCACGGTAGTGTTTATGGCGGATAAGGGCAGGCTTACGAGCTGCAGTTGACCGTCGTTTCTGCTAGATGGCAGCACACTACTATACGAAATTATAATGACTAAAACGCAGGAATTAACCAGCATAAACTAGATGTGCATTTGGATGATTAAATCACGCACATCGAAAGCGGTTTCATTCGATCACGTTGCTTGCAGCGATTTTGACCGAAATAAGCACCTGACGAAATACTTAAATGTACATATTTTTAAAATTATATTTATAACACAAAAACAAGTTGTAAGTAGTGTTTGATGTTGTCTGTTTGCTGCAACTGCTGAAATTGAATTTTCCAAACTATATCTATGCAGAAAATCCATCCGAGTACAACCGCTGATGCATTAGATGCTTAGATGCCTTGTCCAAACGTGTCCGTGCTTGTTTGAAAGCTGCTCAAACTTATTTCGAGCGTTTGCATTATGTAGACGCGTAAAAAAATAATCGAATTATGCGATGAGATGACCGAATTAAGCGATTTTTTCGCAGATAGGGCAGCTTAGGAAAAAAAATTCGTTCCGATTGTTGCGACCATGCATAGTACTGTATATGATAAAACCGGTATGGTAATTCCGCCAACGTTTACCTAGCCACACTTACACAGCGTCGCATAGAGATAAACGAGTGTCGAAAAGTCGTTCGCTTAAGTGTGTTACGAACTCCTACTTCACTGAACTGGTTCATTGTTCACTAGTTCGAACCGGATTTAAGTGAACTACAGCGTCAACTATCGTTCACTCGCTAACTCGAGTGAACTAGTTCTGTTTTTTTCGTTCACTCAATGCTGGCGATGCTGGCAATTTAAACTATCATCGCGTTACGTCATAAATAAACCGCCAGGTGGAGTTAATCCGTGGCGAACGAGTAGAATCTTAAAAATCAAAAATTCTGTCATTACTACTGTAACGTTACCTGAACTGCGGAAGTTACGTCGTGCATGTATAGTTGAAAAAGGTTAGGTCTATTTTCAGAAAGTTTTTTGCAAACGACGAAATTTATCTTTTGCTAAGCAGCTTTCAGTTTCCATGGTTTTCTTCGAGTGTAATATTGCCAAAGCCCATTTTCAGTAAAATGCGCGAGGGAAAAAAATTGCGAAAAATAAAAGCATCATCATAAAATCTCGCAGCCCGCTTTCAAAGCAATTGCTCAACAGCCGAGTCTAAATAAAAAAACACAAAATGTTGCCTACTAGCTGCTAATGGATAAAATAAAAAATAATAAACCCCCATTCGTTGTTACAGCGACGGAGATTACCCTTTCTGGCAAAAAAAGAATCAACGGGGGAAAATACATTAAAAGTATAAGAGAATCTAGAGAAAAAATGCTCAAAAGCTATTTTATATCATTTTTTTTAAAATAACACGTTCTCAACGTTGACTTATTTCAATAATCCACACTTATTTAAATAAAAAAAGATGATAGATTTAAACTATGCGTTTACCATAGTACATTTAATATCAAATTTTGATTATATCAAAATTTGACGGTCTTTAAAATGTCTTAAATAGATCTTATATACAGATTAAATGGTTCGTCTTTGAACGTGTTTATTGGAAGTAAAGAAGTTATCTTGACATCATAAAATGTGACGTGCGTATGACGTGTAAATGACGTCGCCAGCATCATAAATCTCACGCATGTTTGGAAAATAACCGCTTTTTGTGACAAGGCTAAAAACGTTATTTGACAGAATTTGACACGTTTGCTCGAATCGTGTCTAACATGCGTAAAATATCCCAAACTTACGTTTCTTTGTCTGCATTTTGACACTTATCGTAAATGCTTTAAATTTGCTTTCACGTATATATTTGTACAGAGTGATGGCCTATTCACATCGACCAAATCCGTACCGTAGTGACGTCACGTGCGTGGCCGCGAATGCGTACATGACAGTAGGCGGGGCTACGAGACGTTTATACGGCATTTGCAACCGCATACGTACCAGTTGAAGTCCAGCGTGAAAATGACGTCTTTCAAGGTATAGTTTGTGGATGGCTTGTATTCTTTATTTCGTGTCACGTAACTTGCCATAAAAACGTTCAAACTTTCACCGAGAAATTTGAGGATAACATTTTTAATTGTCATTTTAATGGAAGTAAATCGAAAAAAAACAACGTTAAAAATAACTGTTTTAAGTTGATGTCTTATTGGACTCGACTTTTTTAGGTATTTAACTCGTGTGAAGGTTATTTTGAGACGAAATACAAATTACAATAACGTAATTACGTTAAAGTAGCTCACGATTCCTTTTACTTATAAATTTTCTTTGATCAACATTAGCGTTAAACCACGTGCATTTAAAGCAGACGATGCGACTTTCATAAAGCGCTTCTCCCCCGCACCGTAGTAGTTTTTTTGTTGCGAACCGGTACGCGTATTTTTTCATGAGGCGTGATGTCACGCTGTAAAGTACCGTAACGCACGTCACGTATTTACGGTACGGATTTGGTCCATGTGAAAAGGTCATAAGGCAGTCGCGTTGACCTCTATAATAACTTAATACGTTCATGCCTGTGAACAGTTAGGTCAAATCTGCTTTCACGGTTAAATAGCAATGTGTGAATAGGGTATTTTCACTACCTTTTTTTTGGCCGAATAACAAAATATACAGTCTAACTAGAATGTAGGTACTATAATCATGGATATCTGAAGACCACAAGTGATTAAATTATCAATTTTAAATTCAACTTTTAAATTCCTTGCCAAAACAGTAAAATCCAAAATGGCTGATTAGGATGGCTTCCATGACGTCACTAGCCACCCAGTTGGACATAGCC